>JANSTT010001441.1:0-34364 GCA_026745375.1 Platyura marginata
ATATATATATATATATATATAATATACATATATATGTATATTGTTCTGTTCAGTTCAGGGTTGTACCATAGAGAACACCAGAAAACATATATTCTCTAACAATATTCTTAATATATGCAGATTTGTTAATTATTTTACATTGGAAGCTTTCCTCCTTGATTTTAGTTGAAATGTACGTCACGGATTCATAGCATTTATGAACAAGAAATGGAAAAATCGATCGAAGAAGATAGACCGAAAATATTAGCAACAGGAACATCTGGGCACAACATGAATTTATTTCAACCGTATGATCAACCCCAGGATGGTGAACTCAGTGATCAAAATGGGCTTTATTTAACCCATTACAAAGGTATGTATATAAAGTGGGAAATTTAAATTAATTTAGAGGTTTATAATGTAATTTAGAATCGGATTATTTCCAAAAAGGTTAATTTTGTGTGTTGTTGGTATGTTACAATTATAAAAAAAAATAAATTCTATAGATAGGTAAAAGCTGCTACCTACAATCTACACACAATCTGTCTCTCCATATAGGTATTTAATTATGCGTTTGATGTAAATGTGAATCTATGTTGGTGTGAAGAGAAGAACACTATACAACATAGGTACATCTCTGAATAAGAATAATTTTCTGATCAATTATATTGAATCCTGAAAAAAATCATACTTATATGTTCATACTATGTTTGTTTAGTATATTTCAGAAAACTCCACCGATCGAGTGAAGCGATCGTATCACACAACCATCTCTGTCTAGTGTTGTGAATCAAGTGAGAAATCATGAACATTAATTTAATGGTTCCAGACTTTTTTAACCCTTTGAGACCTGAACTTTTGTCGAATCATATTTATTGAAATTTTATACTTATTCTAGCTAATTTTTGGTCGTAAAATCCAAATTTTTTTTTGATCCAGTTGCTAGGTACTGATCTGGCATTTCATATTATTTGGCAACATATTTTGCCATTACAGATAGACATTTTCCTAGCAATTCTAAAAGAATAAAATGGGGCCTTCATCAATACGCAATTATAAAAAAATTCATTTAGTAAAAAGTGAAATGGAATCGACCATATTATAGCCATTCAAACTTACCTGTTTCAAATATTCCAATTTTTGTGTAATATTGCACCATACAATCTTAATTAAAATTACCATGACTTTCAATTCAAATAAAATAAAATCTTGTAGAGCACCCTGTTATTGTTAAGGAATTTCTCTTATTTTATAATTTTCTTCAAGAATCATCCCATTCATTGAGAATATATGATATTTAGTATTAATAAAAATAATTTAGCTTGGCGTACATAGTAGGTATGCATAAGCAATTTTGTTGCATACTATTTTCATCAATCACCGGAGGTACTTATTCGTACATTCCTACTATACATTATGGCGTTGTACGTTGTTGTACGTTATTGTACGTACGTAATATAGAAACAAATAAAATATGCATTCGCTTTTAAGTTATGCCGCACTTCTTAAACTTAAATTTTAAAGAGAAAGCACGACCATAAAGATATACAATGGTACTTATGTATGCATGTATAGTATGTATGTATGTACATAGTTCGGTATATGCATTGATGCAAAATACAAGTATACATTCATAAAAGTTATTTTGTGATGTGCATAAAACAAGAGAATGAAAATGGATGCATACCCAAATTGATGTTTTTATTTGACAACACACGAAAGCTCTGGATATAATGCACATTGCACATCGTATAGGTACAAGTTGACATTTTCGCTTTGTATCGCATATAATTCTAATTTGAATTTTATTTCTTTGTGACACAAGTTATTTAGTTCACAGCAGCGCTTACGTATATTTAACTATGTGAGATGATAACTTTATTTCGTGTACAAAAAGCTGGGGAGTTTAGCTAGTTATTTATGTTTTGTAAATTACTCAAAAAGTTGTATTTGAACACCATCGTTGTACATGCATATATGGTGGATGTACAGACACACTGTACAGTGTACACCTACTACCTCTACATATCTAATTACACGATAATGGTGAAGAAAATTTAATTATTCCGACCCCTATCAGTTATAATTTTTTAAATAAACAGCGGTCCCAGCATAATTTATAGGCTGACACAGACAATCACAAGTAATAGTGCGTGAATCAACGTCGCGTTAAACTGTCAAATAAATCAGTAACGTAGAGTTGGTTTAATTTTTGTTTATACGAAGTACCTCTGGAATTCTTACTATAATCTCACTACCAACCTTCAGTCATTAAAATATTCGAATAAAGATAATCTTATTTTATAGTACAACCTTTTTTGCCTTAAATACACTTTTTTCTGCTTTTTCTAACAAAATATCGAGAAAATAATCAAAATGGCGTATTCTGTCAGACAATTTTTCTATGGAGAATTAGGTAGACTTGCAGAATATCCAGTTTTGAGTTCCATATTTTGATTATTAAAACCCTAAAACGTTGTTGAAATAGAGGCTATTGTTTCATATCATTATTAGAAAAACTAGAACATCATCCATTATTCTGTATTTAATTGTTGTAGGTATTTGTTGCCCCGGTTCTGATTTTTAATGATTTTTATTTTGCCGATCCAAAATGGTTTGGATTTTTTCCTATCCTATAAAGTAAAAAATCTTATTGTTTATTAAATCGTTTTTTAATTTTTACTCTTTACACCGCTGTGCAGAGATTTTAGCGATTATTAATGGAATATTATGAGCGTTTAATTTTTACGATAAACCGACCGTCAGAGAGATGGTTAGACTGTAGATACATATATAGATAGAATATGTACCATAAAACGATTTTGTTTTTGAAAAACCGTTAGACATCATAACAATAGATACAACAACAACAACAACAAAAAAAAAATTAATTCTCCACTAAACTTATTTGAGAGGAAAAAGAAATGTACACGCTTTGGGCTATAAAATTCCCATATCCAAAGGTTAACTTTTATCTATGCCAATATTATAGATGTATATTATTTTTGTAGAATTACCTATTATACCTACCCTACCTATAGCTTCTTCTTTTCTTTTTTTATTAACATAATTAAATTATGCAAAAGGCAAGAGTATCAGATACAGCCATTTTACTTTTATCTTTTCTGCATTAAAGTATACTCTCTCTCTATATACTTATATATATACAAATACATGAATATTAAATACATATTATTATTATTATTATTATTATTATTATTTTTTTTTGTATTTTTTTTTGCAGCAGATATGGCAGCCTCGTCCTCAACGCTAAGAGCAGCTGAATCCTTCAAATCGTATGCTCTATGCTATTCACTAACTATTTTATCGATTGGTCTGACAGTCGTTTTTAGCAAAAGCAGCTCTTGATAAAATGTTTTCCATTGAAATATAATATTGAGGAGTGTGTGTGAGAGAGAGAGAGAGAGAGAAGGAAAGTAGCTTTGAAATTTATATAAAAAAAAGTTTGTAAATAGTAAGTTGTTGTTAATAAATAACTAAATGTTTAATGCAAGTTTTATGGAAATATGGGTATATATGTAGAGGTACATTGCACATATACATAGGGTAAAGAACCCAATAGTGGTATATATTAATTAAATTTGTTATTTTATTAAAGAAGGAATTTTCAAAATATCCCATTGTTCCAGATTTTAACATTTTAAGTGTCACCACAAGCACACTTATTGGCATGTCCAACTCAATTTAATGATACTTAAATGCGCATGCATAACAACTATGGACAATGGTCCCACTATTGACTTCCTTACCCTACATACATATTTAATTTAATTGAAGTTTTCATAATAATATAATAAATACTTGCAATTGCAATAAAAAAAAGAAAAAATGTTCCATTCATCAGCAAAGTTTCATGAGATCATTAAAAAAAAAGTGTTTTTCATTTTATTTTGATTTTAGTTAAAAAGAAAATTAAATGTTTTCACCAAACTTATGTTTTCAAAAATTTTCAATTACGTCAACGTATACCTACCTACTCTATATACTACTATATATGTATATGTATAGGCATAAATTAAATTTTTACTTTCAACACATTTTCCATCGAACATTTATTTTGTTTCACCATCCACAAGGAAAAAGATGGAGTAGAGAGAGAGTGTGGAAGGAGGCTTTGCTGTTAGAAAATGTTAATAGGTTTTAGTAGTCGAAAATGTTTATATACCTAATAGAAATTGGCTCAATAATTAACAAGAATGCTTCATTGTTCAAAATGGGGACGGGGAGGGCATTTTTTAAATTTTATTTGAAAATATTTTACGTAGGAAGTTTTTATTCGAAAGCAAGAAAAAATGTAATACGTGCTTCCAATCTGTACTGAGAAATTGTATTTTATATTTTAATAGAAATGATTTTTGAAATCAAAATGAACAAAGAAAATTAGTTAATTTTAAAAATATAGGTACGAGTTATGTATAATTGTAGTTTGTAAGGACAATTTAATGATATAGAGATACATAAATGGTATTACTTTGTGACGGTTTTAATTTAAGATATTTTTAGATATTAAATGCTTGTGTCAAATCGAAATAATTAACTAACGTGAATTGATTTTGCATAGTTCTTTACCCAGTTCTTTTCCTATGCCAACAAGATACTCCAAATGACAAATTTATTTTCAATAAAAATCCGAAAATCAGTTTCAATTGTTATTTTAAAAATTATTATTTATTGTTATTTTTAGGATTTTTTCTCCTATCGACCTTTCTGAATTAATTTTTCTTTGTTTAATTTTCTTTTAGAAAATTCTCGGATGTGTAGGTCTCATTTGTTATGTTATTAAAACTCTTTTGTTTTTGTGTGGCTCATTACTATTTATATTAAAATAAAAAAAAATATTTTTTTTTTCATTATTTACTTTATAGAAGATTTTTGTAGCCTCTCAATCAAAATATTAGAAACATTTCAGGCAAAGATCAACAAGAATATATGTTAATATCAAATATGCATTAGAAACATTTCAGGTAAAGATCAACAAGAATTTACTTCGTTCTATTAAAATGAGGGAATATTGAAAAACTGATAGCGCCATTAGAACGGCCGTCCCCTAAAACCCCCTAATACCAATTTTCATTAAAATATCTCGAAAAATAAGAATTAAAAAAAAACGATTTCAAAACGGTACATGCTGCGCCATCTCTGGGTTGAGTTATCTGCTGCCACTTATGAACTCCTGATACAATCTGGTTCAAATTAGTAATATTTTTGGCCATTTTCGTGGGGCGTCTTTTTTTATTTTTCAATTTTTTTTTACCAAACGCCACCCCACGAAAATAACGAAAAAAATCGCTATTTTGAACCACATTGTATCAGGAGTTCATAAGTGGCAGCAGGTATACAAACCCAGAGATGGCGCTGCATGTACCATTTTGAAATCGCTTTTTTGAAATTCTTATTTTTCGAGATATTTTCATGAAAATTGGGATTAAAAGGTTTTAAGGGACGGCCGTTCTAATTGCGTTATAAGTTTTTCAATATTCCCTCATTTTAAGGGAACGAAGTAAATTCTTGTTGATCTTTGCCTGAAATGTTGTCAATATTTGGAGTGATGATTCTTGTAGATCTGTTCCTGTGGTGCAAACAATAAAAAAAAACGGGAATTGGTCGATTTGTTTCCATTTATTGCAAAGGTTATTTAATAAATGAATTAACAATTTTTAGCAAATATTTTTGTTTTTTTTTTGTGCTGCCATTTTGCCAGTTGTCTAGTCGGTCGTTTGAATGGGAGTAGATTCTGTTCCCAAAATGTTTCACTCTGAAAAATGTTCTTTTATTAATTTGAATTAATGAGGAGACGTAAAAGTTGTTTTTTTTCTTACCTTGTATGCGTTCTCTTGGTGAGTCTGTTAAAAAGCACTCCCAATTAGAATGGGCTATTTTCGATGGTTATGCTACGACTGACGACTCTGAAGATTGTTAGACGATTATCTGAAATGAAAAAATATTAGAAATTTTTACGTTTTATATAACAGAGCTTTAATTTGCGGATAATCTCATGACTCAAGCATTATCTCTCGATTTTTTAATTAAATTCTTAATTGACTTGATGTCGTCTATTTTTTATCGGAATAGACCCTAAATATCGGCGGTTACCCAAATTTTTCTGATAGATATTCGAAGCACCTAACTGGGAGAAATAATTTCCTCCAATAATGGACCCGTACTTTAGGCGATTTGAATTTTTGAAGGATTCATTATCGAAAATCGAAGAGAAAATCAGTAAAAAAATTTTTTTTCCTGAATTCGATAAATTTCATATTGAAATTTAAATTTCTGACGTTTTAAATCGATTTGTAGACATTTTCAGTGACTTTAGATATATTACTATGGAATTTGTGAAAATGACTAAAATATTGATAGGAAAATGAAAATTTAATTTGAAAAATTCATGAAAATTCTTTTGAAAACACCACCATAACCCATCTCGATCCAACAGGGTGCCGGTTTTAACATCTCCAATAAATTGAGGTAAATTACTACCACGTGGGATGTCTAGAATTTTCGATACAACCTCATGGACCACCGATTAGAAACGTTGTTCTAAATATATCTTCCTTCAATCGTCAATCACGTTTTTCTTTGTTTTTTTTTTTTTTAAAAAGAGTTAAGAGTTTGTGTGAAGAACAAACAACCCTTAAATAGCATTAAAAATTTGTCATTCCATTCCGTCCCATCCCCATTTCAACCCATGCGAAGCTTGTAAACCTAGCATAAATTCCAACAAAAACAAAACCACTTAAAAAGATCGCAAAGAAAACGTTATGTACAAGTTAATAATCAAATCAATCATGTGATTTAAATTCTTTTTTTTTTTTTAAATAAAATGAACAACAATAAATTATGTAAGATAACCATAAATAACAAAAAAAAAAAACATTTAATCAAATTTTAATTATTTTTATAGTTTTTAAAATAAATTTATAATAGCAACATAAAATATTTATGTACATATAGTACCTATACCTATGTAACTATCAAATTAATTAATATATAAGGTGAATTACACAGTTTTTATAAATGAATGTAACTAAAACAAAGAATTGTATATAATAAATACCTATTTTGTAGAATTCGGTAAATAAAAAAAAAATGTCTTTAGTAAATATTCTATAATTAAGTACTAATTGTAAATATAAAACCCCTAACAATAATTAAACAAAACAAACAAAATACATATAAATGTAATAAATTAAATTATTATTGGTAATAAATATCGATTGTTTTTTTTTTTTTTTTTTTTTTTTTTTTAATATACAGGGTGTTACTTGATATTGTTCCATTATTTTTTGTTAACTCAAATTTTTGTATGCTTTTTAATACTTAAAACAGTTGGTAAGTTTTTAATGCATTGGCGATTTTAATACAAATAAAAAGATTTGTTTTGTACTAATCAGGGTTATTAAAACCTATTAACGCCGGCAGTCCCCATTTGAGGACAGGTACTAAATTGTTATTTTTACATTATTATTATTATTATAATTAAAAATAACAATTTCAGTACCCGTCCTCAAATGGGGACAGCCGGCATTAATGGGCTAAAGTAACAAATCGTCCCTTCCAACGTCAACAATGATAACTCGGTTTTGGTCACTTTTCAGTAGAGACTTTAGAAGTTTTTTTTTTACTTTAAGTATTACGAGTTCATTTCTCAGCTAGAGATTAACATTTTTATACAATTTTTTGAAAATTAGGTGCGTTTTCGTGGGAATCGTAGACCAATGTTGGTCTTAGTTGTTGTTATTTTACGTGTTAACGTAACACCAACTATTTTGATGGCGTATCTCAAGACCTACAATAGTGTATCGTAATACTGATTTTTGCTGGTTCTTGTGTTCTTCAGCAGATGACGCATGGACATATTTTTAACTTTTTTGGTACTAATTAGATTTTTTTGACATTTTTATTGGCAATTTATACATATTTTGTGTTTAAAATTGCTGAGAAAATTAAAAAATGGCCGAGGAAAATAAAAAGAAATATGTATATCTTTGTTTTGATAATCCTTAAAATTAATTTTGTTATTTAAAGTTTTTTTTCTTTTTCTAGTCGAAGATTCATAAACATAAAACAAGTACGTCATTTTATTTTCATATTTTTTGACATAACTCAAAAGTGTTTGCAGCAGTACTAACGTAAAAAAAAAAATCGGTCGATCGTAAGACTAAACTTGGTCTACGATTCCCACGAAAACGCACCTATTATTATATTTTGGTTTACTTTTAGGCCGCATTATTAGTTATGTAGATATTTTTGACAG
Organism: Platyura marginata; assembly: GCA_026745375.1. Taxonomy (NCBI): domain Eukaryota; kingdom Metazoa; phylum Arthropoda; class Insecta; order Diptera; family Keroplatidae; genus Platyura; species Platyura marginata. The sequence continues at coordinate 8,258 of JANSTT010001441.1, forward strand.
GTTTCAATCGTAGAGGAGATTACTGACATTTTGACAAGGTGTAAAACTCATAAGTTAAATATAAATAACTCAAAAACATGACAAGTCAACTTATCAGAATAATATGATCGATAAAATAACTAATTTGTTACATACTGGTAACAAATGTAAATGTTACACGACGATAATCAAGTTACATTTGCAAGCTACATGTATTTGTTACCAAAATTGGTACCTATTTCTCAACACAATGGTTGTCTAAGATTTGGTAACAAATTCGAAAAAAAAGTGTTACTTTGACAATCCTGGTGCTGATGGAAGTTCATTCAACAACACCGACTGTTGGTCACATTTCAAAGGAATTATAATTGGTAGCAAATGCAAATATACCCCAGATTTCTGAGATTTATAGTTTGTTGTGTGTTAATTTTGATATGACTTATAGGATGACCTGACAAGGTATGCAATTCTACACCATATTTATGTATACATCAATCCAATGAGCGAAGTCTACTCTATTTAATCAGCTACATAAGTATATCGAACCATCATCTTAGTTAAAATTCGAATCGAATTGCAGTTGGAGTTGGTTATTTCTATTCTTTTAAAGAATGTCCGTGCACACGAAAAATATTTACAAATCCCTTTCGCTTAGCATCCTCTACGTTTGCCTTTTTGCGCTTCTAATTTTACGACCACGAATATTCATTGTTCATGGTTATGTTAAACGTTTTATTCGCTATTGGGGGGCGATGAATATTTTAAATTTGATAAAATCGCAATTTGTTTATCTCACCATTTTCAGAAAATGTAGTTTTAGTAAAAAATAACAATTGTGTTGTTTATTTAATCAACTCAGCGGAGATTTTGATGCATCAGAGGGGTTCTTTTGATGGAAATGGAAAAATATAAAATCGAAAATAGAAAAATTCTTGTTTTTGGAATATTAAAATTTTTATGATGCAATTTTTATAAAAAGCTTTGTATTTACTATTTTATGAGGACTTAAACTTTGATCAATATTATTTGTGTCCGTATATAGTTAGGAATTTAATCTATTAAAATATGGAAAAAAATCCCTCAAACCCTCTTTCCATCCTCCATACAATTTGTTTAATAAAATATGAGTTTTTACCGGTAAATAGTAAGGTTGGGAAGTTGAAATTTTATAATGGGAGAAAAGTACAAATTTTTGATTCTGAGACTGTCTATACATTTTTGTTGTTGTGAAATATAGGTTTTTTCCTACTAAATGTTGATACTGAATTTATGTAGAATTTACCGTGAATTCATTTTTATAGAAGGAACCAACCAAAATTAGGGAATTGGCAAATATTTTCACTGTTTTTTTTGGCTGTTCCTTTAAAATTTATTAACGTCATATAGAGGAGAGTGAGGATAGTTGGTACGTTTATTATATTGAATAATCCAATGAAAAAATTTACAATGATACATCTCTTCGGCATATCATATCAATTAAACTTTCAACATTTATCGTCCACAAATTTTTTGAATAACATGTCGGACAACTATTTCGCAATGGGGCTAGTTGGTACAAATGGCCAATTTATGTTGAAATATTTTTTTTAAAAATTGTCAAAGTAAGATTTTGTCAATATCTAACTTATCAGTAAATGTCAGATGACTTTTCCTTCGAGTTGTGTGTTTTGTGCTAAAAAGTATATATTTGCGGATAAAAAGTAAATATCCATTTTTTTTCCAAACAAAATATCTTTCCCCACTCTCTCCTATATGTTGCATATATCTTTAATTTAAATGATTATATACATACATATGTACAGTACATACTACTCTAGGTATTATATTTTAGTTCCGTTGGCAACACTGATCATTCTCTATATTTGTTTGTCATATCATCATCATGCATTCAAGGTACTGTATAAATTGTTGTTTCGACAGTGGTTGGACAAGTGAAATGTATACAGGGCCGGTTGAGAAGACAAATAAATCTGATTATTTTTGTGAACCTACTATTTTTTGAGAACAAATTAACCTTTTTTGGCTCAAAATAGTTGCTTTTCATTCATTTTTGAAGTCCTTGCCACTAATCCATATGATTGTCAACAATTATATTAGCTCTTTCAAAATCTTTCAGTACATGAAGAACGACCAGGAAGGGCGTATTGTCAAATAAACAAAAAACACTCATTTTACAATAATTTCTAATAAATATTTTTACAAAAAAAAAACAGTTTTCCAGATCCAAATAATTTTTACCCAGCGTTTCCATTTAATACTACTATACATATATAATTAAAAATGGTCTATCCTATATGAAATTGGTTACGCATCGCCACTGCGGATGATCCATTAGTGTAATATTAAACTGTTTTTGTCGTTCAACAAGGTATTTTACCTAAACACATATTCACATCAACACTTATTCACACAGATTGCTATATACTTTCTATATACTTTTAAGGCATTGTTGGCTTATGATATTTATGGTATCCCTTCTAAAATAACTGATGACAAACATTATGATATAATATGTTGACATTATTCTGACATAATTTTAAAGTAGTAAAATGGTATTAAACATTTGCATTGAAAGCGCCTTCCGTATTATAGGTATATGGTGTATGTATGTATATATGTATGTATATGTATATTCCCTTTTTTCATGAATAAAACATGTAAAAATATATCATATTCTGAAAATTTAATATAGTCATTACAACCCGAAAATTTAGATTATCTGAATCTGGAATAATTTCTCAAAATATAAAATTTTATTATATCCAACTCATTAATAAAATTTTTCGCAGAGATAATTTCAAATAACTTTATCGAGAATGTAAAAAGAAGCGAGAAGCCATATACACCCAGCCATACCACTAAAACGTTTTTTTTTTTTTTTAGGGTAACGTAACTGAAAAATGTGTGCAGAATAAAATTACTTTTTTTTTTTTTTGTAAATTTTCATATGCAAATTTACATAATGATGATTCCATATTTTTGTATGCTCTAATTTTAGGTTTGTATTTTTACTTGGATATTATTTTAATTTAGTTAACGACTATTCCTGGGAAGTTTCTGTAATTGAAAAATGGAAAATTATGTCCAGTAGAGGTTATAACAAATATTATACACATTTCGTTGTTATTATATTATTATTTATTTTTTATGTCAGTTTTCTATATGGATACGCCATTTTAGAATTTTTTTATTTGCTCTTTTAAATTGTTAAATAATAGACAAACCAACTTTAGACCACAGACGTGCAATTAAAATTCATAAATTAACACTATATACTAGTAAAGGAGCCAAGTTTGACCGACCGTTATTTATTTAGAAAAAGGGAAAACCGTATAGATGTGCATATGTAGTATTATCAGTATTTACTTACCCATATGACTTTGTGATTTTTGGTGCAGTTGAAGTTATATTTTCGGCACTAGAATTGCAGTGTTACAGAATCTACAAAATAAATAATAAAAATAATTTTATATCTAATATTATGTAGATTTTATTATAGTAACTTTATGCTGTTGTTTTATTAAAATCTATACTGTTTAGCTGAAAAACATACACCGTCAAAGAAAATTAGTGTATGTTGATGCCTATACCAGCAGTATGACTATGTGCGGCATGCAATTTTCAATTTAAAAATTCACGAACAGCAACTAATTTAAGGTGAAAGTGTAGAAAAAAACGAAATTAGAAATTATAAGTATAGTATTACGGTTTATTTGATAGGGGCAGCTTTGATAGGGGTATTTCTATTAACGCAGACTGTACTGTAATTAATTAATTGATTTGTTAATTAAATGTGTTGGTAATATTTATGTAAAAGTTGAAAATTCGATTAATGTTATAAAATGATTAATGAAGCCAATGAACATATATGACATTTGCATATGTCGTGCAACATAAGTGGCGTATCGTTTTTGGATATTTTAAAAATAAATCCTGTATTTGTTTCTATATGTTTCTGCAATGTTTCCATATGTTTCTAAAATATGTCCATATGTTTCTATAATGTTTCCTTATTGTTATTCTAAGAAAAATTATGTTCTTTTCGAAAATTTCATTTATTTTAAAATATATGGGTTGAGTATGCATTTAAAGAGCCACGTGGAAAATAAGCTGAACAAGTAGATTCACAACAAGAGGTGATTTAGTTTTGTTGATACGAACGAATAATCATTTATCTTTTAATTCATCTACGAAACGCCACTGAAGTAGGAACCTTAATAGAGACTAAAATTAGACATTTTCTTCTTAATATATAAGGTGCATATATACATACATATATAATAAATTAAAAATGTATGTGAACAATCTAAAATTATGATTGGTTGTTTTGTCACACACTATACATACATACATATGTTAGGTATGTATAAACAATTTTACTCACTCACATAAATAGCAGTTAGGTAAACACTAAATAATTAACACCAACCTACCTACAAAATATCCTATACCTACTCTTTTAAATTTACGTATAATAAAAAGTTAAAATTTATGAATACGTAATTCGGTATGTGTACCTGTTTTATCATTTTGTGGACACAGGATAGATGACGCAATTTGTCAACTCTGTGATTGGTTATTTTACGTAGAGAAAAATTATGTTTGAGTTGATTGATTATCTTTTTAAAAGCTTTTATATATGGATATCTACTGTATACTTACATATGTATGTATGTATGTATCGTAGGTGTATTGGTTTATTAATTATGTACGTATATATGGATTATGCTTATAGTTATATATATATATATATATATATATATATATCTATAGTAATTCTATTAATTATTTTATTCAATGCGTGAATAAAATAATATTTGTAAAGTAAAGGAAATATTTTTGTAACATTTTAAAATCATTTTGTTAAATCCACCAAGATACACCTACGAAGTTTTAACATTTTGCAATTTGTACATCACGTAATAACCAAGTGGTATAACTACCTCCTAACAAAATTACCCATGTATTTATACAGTACTGTTCACTTATATACATATGTACAATTGTACATATACCAGCTGCAATTGTAGCTACAGTTAATTTACTGTTTATTTAAGGTACTTGTTCAATAGGACTTAAAGCAAATAACGAAATAATCGACAGACCGAAAACGGGTTGAATTTCTATGAATTGTTTTAGTGCATTTTCAAAACCCATTTGATGTGGTTCCAAAAAAAAAATCTATTTACCTATCCTATTCTTAATATACAGGTTAGTCCAGAAACCGTGAACCGGTGTAAACAATTTATAATTTATTAATTAGGTAAATTTCTTAATATTTTTCTAATAATAACTTAAAGTGAACCCTAACAATTAATCATGGAAAGTTTAACTATACGGAGCAACGAACGAAAGTGGTTACAAATCAAGAGTGAATTGTTGAAACTCAGCGTGCATATCGACGTCATTTTAATACTGCAAACTGTTCATCGCGATTGGCTATGAAGCGAAAATAATTCCAACAAATATAGCCCAAAATACTTAGGAATATACTCGCAGTAAGGAAAATGCAATGAAAAGAACACTTTTGTGCGAAGCAAAAAATGAAGGTCACCTACGTGATATTAATTTCTGTCAATTGATTTGTAAATAACATTTATCGTCATTTTTGTGTTTTAATCAATATTTTAGAAATTATAGTGTAAACAAACCAGAACGCAACTTTTTGGTCATCCTGTACATAGGGTCCATGAAATAATTGTTTTCTTCATATAATAACTGGGTCTACCATAAATTATATCTAACTAAATGCGTAATTTACATTAAAAATAATAGAAAGCAATGTTGTTGGGGGATGTTTTTTTTTTCTCTCTCGCCAGAATGTCTGTATATTTTTGGGGGGATAAAAAGATTTAGATCATTAAAAATAATCATAACGAACCAGGTATTCAAGAGCTTTCATTTGAAATAGGTTTAATCTTTTCTTGTTTATACGAATTAAACAGCCAATATTATGGAAAAGCTCTTTATTTTTCGTATTTTATTGTCGGTTGCTATGGGCAACAACGAATGCGAGTTGTTATAACTTTTTATGATAATATTTCGAGTATAGTTGAAAGTATGAGCTTTAAATTCTGTTTATGACTCCGTAGGGATTTTTGTTTTCATTGGTTAATATTTTCATTTGTTGCATAAAACAGTTGAAAATATATAAGACAAATTTAAATTTATCTTTAATATTTAATAATAAACTAATCCATGGTGATTTTTTCTTCTTCTATATGGGCATGATGGTAAATAATAAAGAAAGATGGCTGAATAATTTTTTCGTTGAATGTTTATGAATTCCTTTTCCGGGTTATTTTCACTGAAGGACGAACGAGTAACATCAATGAATTTATAGTTCAATTGACTTTAATATAATAGAAGCAGGTGACTGTGTTGTTTGTCTTTAACGTAATAAATATTGTTCTGTATTAAATTTTAAATGAGATTTTTTATTATTGAGCTGTCTTTATGTAGTACCTACTAACAATTTCCAGCCGAAAATCTTAGCTTATAGGGTGACAAATTTATTATATCCTATTAGGTATTATATGTAACTAAAATTTATTTAAAAACATACTTGAGCATAGATCTTTGGTAATAAATGGATACGGCAAGATTATTTGAGAACAACTTCCCGACAAACATATTGTGACAACTGTAAGCTTTTGTGACTGACCGAAAAGGTCAGTTTTTCATACACGAACAAAGATTTTAACATTTTAAACTTGCACACTGTGAAATAACGACACGGATAATATGCAAATTTAAATTTTATCGTCTTTCATTTCAAGCCCTTCTTTTACACAGTGAAAAACAAAAGTGCTCTACAATAAATATTTCAAAATTAAAGCTAGTGAATTTGAGTTAGTAGAATTACATTTCAGTTAATGTACAAAACATACTTGAAATTCGTTTCGACTTCTCGATAAAATTGCGTAACTACATATCTAGACTCTTGAGACCAATAACGGTATCAAAATTGGGATAATCTAATCACGATTTTTTTCCACGAATTTCATAAAGCCGATCTTAATCAATTTGTGAAGATTTCAAGTGATTTGTATAGAATTTCACACATTTACTATGTATGGAACGCCTAAAAATGGTTTAAATTACGATCAAAAATTAAATTTCATTTTTAAAAATACAAAATAAATTGAAAAGACGTAATAAACTCAAATATCTATATATCGTCGGGTTTTTACAAGCCTCACCTTTAATTTGCGTCTATTTTAGAGGCTAAATTTCAATCCACAGATTAAAAAAAAAAAAAAATTTATTGGCGTGATGTTTTTGGAATTAATTTTCTATGGAAATTTCTCATCATATCGATGAACGGTCGGCCATATATTTTTTTTTGCTGATAGATATTCGAAACAGCTAACTGAAAAAAAAGTTAGTCTAGTAGTTTAGGAGATATGATATACATATTTAAAGAACTTTCATCGAAAATCTAAGGCATATGTATTATGTATGTATACAAGTATGTACCATAGTTTATTCTATAAATCTGATTTCAATAAACTTTTAATTCAAAATGATTATCTAAAACTAATTTGGCTTACACTCACCTTTTAGGCTTACCTTCTTATCTCCATCAAGGTATAACCTAATAAATTCTCTTTGTAAACAAACATGTTAAAGTTACAACTACAGAAAACATATAGATAAATTCGTTACACATTCCAACTTTAACATAGCTTATTCTTTGTTAAAAAAACTTTATATTCCTCATAAAAGTTGCTTGGTCTACCCTTTGTGGTATTCGAAAGTTGGTAAACTTAGTTAAGAATCCATCAAGAGAAGAAAAAAAGTTAACAAAAGATTTAAAGTTACACTTTAATAGGTTGCTGCTATCGTTATTTTTTTTTTTTTTTGAAAAATTGGTTAAATCGATTAAGAGAGCTTTTTTTAATATGTATTGTTCGTTAAAAAGCTCTTCATTCAGAAATTGTTCAACTCATTTGTTATCTAGCTATATCTGAAGTTTCTTCTTATAATTCAATAACTCGATAATTTTTAATTAATTTTGAATGTTTTGAATGTCAAATAAATCAATTACATAAAATGGCGCCGGCATTATATTTTTCATAAAATTTTCCATGAAGTTTTTCATTACTCATATTTATGTGACAGTTTAACATTGTCGTAATGTTCAAATATCCTTACAGATGTCCTTAGTCCTTGAATTTATTCGGAAATTTAAGAAGAAAGGAGAAGCAAAAGAAAATAGAATATTGAACGAAGCCTAAAGAACAGAGAATGGAGAATGAAAATGCAGAATAGAGAATAAAGAATGTGAAATGTAGAAGGAAGAAAGGAGAAAGTAGATAGAATAGAGTGAATAGAAAAAGAATGGGAAGAAAAGGCTCATTAATCAGTAATAAATATTGTTGCTCAATTTTTTTTATTGTACACTGCTTATTTCTTGCTTCTAATTTCATAAAAATTTCGATAAATAGATAAAAAAAGCTTAACTCCACTAAAATCACATCATCTTTGTCTATCAGTGTGTGTAGTTTTTATACAGTATATTTTCCCCAATTTCTTTTAAAAAAAAAATCTATAAATACTTAGGTAGTGCCTATCCAAATATTTTCAAATTCAATGTTATTACAAAAATTTGTATCCAATTCTAATCTTCTCAATCTTTCGTCCATATAAGAACAATATTTTTGTAAGTAAATTGAAATAATTGTGTGTGGAACGAAAACCCTAACACATACACAGACACAAAGATATTTTTTTGTAACTCTCTTCCAGTTTAGTGCAGTTTTAAATCTGAATAATATAAAGTCTTGATTTTATAAGGGTTTTAAAGACGTTTTATAGATATAGACTGGGGTATTTATCTGACATAAGGCTGGGATTAAGTAATCCCTCGGTATACGTTTTCATGGCAGATTGAATTAAACTGTTACAATTTCTAAATGTTTTAAAAAAAGTTTTTATTGCGAATTTAAGTATGATGTAAACTTTTCTGAATTGCTATTTATATAAATTACGACATCAGTCATTTGCACACCCTTTAAATTTGAATCAGTTAAAAAAAAAATGGCCGACAAAGAATTATTTATTTTGTTTTTGAAGAATTTTGCATCGACTTAAGCTACCTATTATTAATTTAATTGAAATTAGAACTCTCAGAACTATAATATTTACTTTCACACATAAAATTTACTTAATTGATGATAGCAAACTAAACTAACTACGGTGTAATGCTGATGGTAAATCTTTTCGTTATTTCTTAGAGTTTTACGGATGTCGTTATTTGCAATGATAATAAAATCGGATTGATATTTACAACCCAAAGAATAAAGTAAAAGTTTCTATGAAAGTTATACAACATACAAATAGACTTAGAAGACATAAGCACAATGGAGAAAATTCAATTTAAAACTTAAATATCAGATGCTAGAAACTAGAAACCATTAAAATCATAAATATAAGTCACAAAATTGTAGAAATTGCACATCATTTTTCAATTCAACAATAGTACAAAGTGTACTGAAGCTATAGTTTTATGGTTGTTACGTGACATGGATAAATTTTTGTTGGATAAAAAATGTACCTTTATTAGACATAAAAATGGAACCGTTTATTTTAATATTTGTGTAAGTGTATATACTTACATATGTATGGCTACACCACTATTGTAACTTAAGATCATATTCATTTTATGGCTGTTTAACCTATGGCTGTAATGATAATCCATTCAATTCGAAATAACCTTGAAAATTTTCAATTAATTACTTTCAGAAATGAAAATGTGTTATAAAATGAAAATATTTTTTTTTCAGTTTTTTAAATGATAAAAAAAATTATTTGTAAATTTTCCTGGTACATACAAAGTTTTTTACATATTGCATATAATATGTTGTACTATACTCTTCTGATTTATTTTTTCTAATATATAACTAGTGAACTACCCACTATATTTCACTGAATGTACCTAAAAAAAGTTCATAGCTATGCTAAAGTGCTATTTTCCACCATGTATGAAGGTAGTAATATGTCAAAAACGAATAATTCATATTGTTGCTTTAGCGAACGCAGTCAATATATTTTTCAATATTTTAATCTTTTCGCCAAGATTTTAGATAAAAGACATTTTCTAGCTTACGGTAGGTTATTAGAAGATTTTGTAAGTTTTATAGATTTTGTTAAATATTGCGTACACAAATACACAAATATTTAATTATGTACATTATATGCGATTAAACCTATTATTATTCAATCACTAGAAAATTTATTCTTTACTAAGCAATTGAAAAGTGGAAAATTACAAATGGCGTGCAACCCCGTTTATTGTTTAAACAACATAATTAATAGCTCAACTTAAATATCCATACCATAGAACGATAGAACATGCATATAAACGATTACGAGTAAATATACATGGAAAACCCGTGACTTATGGATTCTCGCGTTTACACATAAGCAGCTAAATAACATTGGAACTGTAATTTATAGAGTTTTGGTGCCCAAAATTCGTATTCATATAAATCATTTGTAACTACAATAATGGATGTCGTCACTGACATCTACTATAAAATATACCCGGTAAAAGTCAAATATGTTTGCACATAACTATGGTTTGTAATTTATTTTTTATTAAATGATTTTTTTTTTTTTTTTGGTCAGACATTTTTAATTTGGAAAGTTAATTTTTTTTTTAAATCTCCATCAATTTAATAAATTAAATGTTCGGTATATGTTGAGTCTTTTGTGAAAATGTAACATGGAAGGGATATCAGTAGATGGATATGTATGTTCCAAAAAAAAAAAAAATATTTGAGACAATTTTTCCAGACATGATGGCTGTCAAATTTGCAAGAGACTATTTATTAACTTTAATCATGCAAGATATTATATATGTATGTAGTATGTACTTACCTAAATGCTATAAAATTTCTTACTACAAATCATTTACAGCTAGTACTATATAGTTATTGTTGCCCTCAGAAAAACTATGTAAAAGATCAATGTCACAAGAAAGGGTCATATATATATATGTACGAACAATACTCTAGGCCATAGGTCGCCAAATGCCACTCAATTTACTCAAAACCACTCACAGCCATATTTGTTTTCATATACACATCTATTTTGCATAATACGAAAGAAAAGAAACAATACAAAGTGTGTAACACAGCCTAAATTTTATTTTGTTGGTTCCAAGCCCAAATTAATTGTGGAGGCAATGCACAAATAAATAAATAAAATGTTTCTGTATTTTTTTTTTACTCAGACGCCATATTGGTTTGAAGACCACTGCTCTAGGCACATTTACAGCGAAAGTTTGTAATGGTTTTCGAACAAAAGACTAGACTAGATCAACATCTACTTTTTTTTGTAGCTAAACACAGCACTTTCGACTGCCATCCAATTTGATTAATTGTCGATCCTTAACACATTCGCATCGGGTTATTATTGCAAAACTTTTCATATCAATCGGGGTCGTTTAGAGATCAGGAGAGTGCGCACGCATGTCGTAAATCGAGAATTCTCGTTTCTCGATGTGAATGTGTTCAGTGACATTTAGCGTAGTTTTTTTTTTGATAATTTTGCTAACCTATACATACATAGCATTAAACTCTCATGTACTCGTTAGCGTCTCTATGTCGATCGGATTTAAAAAAAAATAAAAATTTACTCAACACACTTCAACGAATCATGTCTATCTATGTATATATGTAGATCCACAATTCAATAAAACAATAAATTTGAAAACTTTAATATTCAGAATATTTCATTTCTACTTTACTACTTTAACACTAGAAAAAAAAAAACGTGGAAAAAGTTAATGATTATGTACCATATACAAATACATACATACAATTATATTACCAACATTCAACATAATTTTTTTATCTGCATAATTTTTTCACTGATGCATAAAAGCTTAAAACTAGAATCTGAATAAAACACTAGAAAATGAATACATCCATAATATAAATACCAATTATAATAACCAGTACGTCATTAAAAATTAACACTGCAACGATAGCATAGTTTAATTTAAAAAAAAAAAAATATATTCATGAAAAATAAAAAGATGACAATAAAATCCACTATAAAAAGCTCTCATCCTGGTTTATTATTTTGATACTTAATTTAACTGAAGAGACTGCAAACTGTAATTATGATACCAATACCATATAAAAGAGGTTTTTGGCATTGTTTGGGCTCAGAGCATAGAGGGAGATACATATAATACATATCCGTATAGTTTATATTGTCATTTTTTTTTCTTTTTTTCTTTTCTTTTTTTATACATATTCAATACCACACAAAAAGGCCAATCAATTCGGTGAATGTTATGCATGAATAGAGGTTTTCAAGTATAATGGAACATACATGAAGCAATATTGACAATTTATGAGATAAATCCAGCATAATATGGGCTTATAGATCGAAGATAAATATATGACATTTTTTGACCTAATTCTCAATTTTTCAGAAAACAGTCTATAGATTGTATATCGTAATAACAAAAATGGCCTGGCTATTGTATCTACATACATGACTGCATGAGTATGTAAATATATTCTTATAGATACCTATAAATATGAGAAAAATTATGAAATATTGGAGTAGTGTACAGAGGAGTGGAACTATTTGTAACTTAACTTATTCTTTAAAATATATGAAACTGATAGATGATTCCATTATGGTAGATTTGTGCTGTGGTTAGCTTATAGCCAACCATTATTTTAGAAGAGCTAATGATTAGATATAAGAACTATAAGAAGTACGTTTTATAGACAATGTTTTTTTTAGAATTTGAATTTCGAACGTGGCTATTCAGACACATTTTTTTTTTTTAAATACAATTTTGTAATGGTGATCGATGTAATTTAGTCAATTGCTTACGATAAAATTTAATATAAAAAAATGATTATATTTTTTTGTAATGAAATTTATCCTACAGCAAGCAATTCATCTAGAGATCTAGCTTTTCAATCAATTTGTCAATCGACTTGAGATGAAAAAAAAATCTTCTTTAACTTCTTCTTCTTCTTTTTTTTAGGACTCGTGCTCTGTTATTTTGATGCGTATTTGACGTGTTCTCCTGTGATATAGAACACAAACATTATTTCCATCTCTTCGGTGATCTTCCAGGTAGACGTTGTGCAACATTTCAGCCAAATCGGATAAAAATTGACTAAGTTAGATGCATTTTTGTGAAAATATTTTACCTTGGACCAAGTTCGTTGGCCATATACTGTATGTATATTTCTATTTAATAACTATCCCATTTTAACAGCATTAATAATTCCTGAACTAGATGTATGTATGTGGATATTATATGGAAGTATAACGTTACTTTTGGTCTATTATCTTATAAACAACCAGCTCATTTCAATTATGTGTTCTCCATAAAATTCAAGTGAAAAATTTATCTTTTTCATTAATCTTTCTTAGCAAATTATGAAGTAGAACAATGAAACCATTTTGTTCACACCTTAAATTTGAAATTTCATTACCCATTTATGTAAGAAAAGCTTTTCGTCATTGAGAACATAAAGGAGATTACGTAATTATATTAGCAACAGTGTGTTAATTTTGTCGCTTTTAACGTTTTGAAACGAAATGCAGTCAAGATAAGGTAATTAGATACGCGAGCATAAGCTTTTAACGTTTTAGAAGAGTTATTAAATGTAAAGTTATGCAGGGATTTAGCGTATAAACATTATACTGTGTGTGCAGAATTATATTTGCTTTTGTTAATGTAAATAAAGTATAAATCATAATGTATGTATATGTTCAATTACAATGAGGCTCTGCTCACTCAGTGCTCACAAATTCACACAAATGTTGATAATCATAATTGTATTGTATAATTGGGATATTAAATGTTAAAAATTTTAAACTCGACATTCTGTACCGATTATTTCTTTAGTAAGAAACCCCCTTATAATATAAAACCTTATAATGTAAAAAAAAATCCTGCCCAAAAATGTGCGAAGACATTTATCATGGGCAACAGAGGCATCAAAATTTCTTGAAGTTTCATCACAATTATACATAAGAATATTTAGCACTCAACTGAACAACGGCAAGTAATGGATTACTTTAATAAAATTAGACAAACTTAGGACAGCTGATGACATGACTCTAAAGGAAGTGTTGATGGAACGACCTTCAGCTTATACAAAAATTCATCGCTTGGTGGATAGAATTGACAATAATACCATATATCCTCAATTCCTCTATATCAGTGTAGATGCATATCTCCCACTGGAGACGGATACAGTCACGATCATCGATCAATAAATTCTTCCCATAGTTGTTTTGCACATTTTTAAGTGTTTCTATAAAATCTTAAAAATGTAATTAAAATTTCTTTTAAGAAAATACTAACCAAATACACGAAAATCAATTCACAACTCTATGAAAATATGATTTTCACATATTTATGTAAAACATAACTGCCACATCATTCACTTATCTGCATATCTCTTCCACATCAATTCATATGAACATGACGTAGCGCATAGTCGCTGTTGATATGTTCTGTACAAGTACATATGTATGTATGTATGTTCTGTACTATAAATGTAATAGATAGAGTTTGGGAAAATTTTGTGGTATTCTCGGAATGAAAATTATTCGAAATTCGAATATTTATAGAAATAATTGTTGTGATGAATGTTTGTCCCAAATTTTCGATGTACCTTCACATTGATAAATTATTTACAGTCTCCTATATATATACATATGTATATGTACAATTCATTATATGTACATATATATGTGCAATGTGGATAAAGTAGATACCAACCATCATCAATATGCATATGCACTGGCAATTGTAGAAATATAAATAAATTGTACGTGGTGGGCCAGTTTAATTGGCATAACAAACAAATTGAACTTCACAATAATCATCAATGTAATTTTTTCGTATTGTACCTATTCAACTGTATAATAATTTCGATACATACATACATACATACATACATTTGTGTAATTAAGATGTCAGAATTTGACATGACGGTCACACCTACCTGCTCACCATTATGTATGTTAAAAAATATTCGAATTGTTTTATTAACGTTATTGGCTGTTCAGACGAGTCAGAGAGTTCTCTAACAACTCTACTTCATTGTTGCGTATTTTTAAAATAAAATTCCAATCATTATGATTTAGTTTAGCCTGATTATGAATTAAAATTCGAATTCAAATTGCTTGACATTTTCGTTATCGTCTTTTTTGTTAATGCATTTTTCTTTTCGTTATCGTTTTCGTCTCTGGTTCGAAATGAGTTATTTCGAAATTGATGTTATTAAATTTCGTTTTCGTTTCGTTATCGTTTTCGTAACGTAATTCATAATCTGGTCATTAACGTCGTATTGTAAATATACCCGAGTCCTATAGTAAAACACGTTCCCGTTCCTGTCAATTCATATTTGTTTTACAAAAAATTTTTTTTTTAAATTAATTATAGCCCCCTTGTTCATTGACACTCTCCTGGGTTCAAAATTTTTTCAACCCGATTTATCATGAATCGTAATTGTTCCTTTTGTCATTTTATTAACATCATGGCAGACCTGACGACATAGTACAATAGTACATAATATACTTACAATATGAATGTGTATAGCATATAACAAATAGCATTGTACATTTTTTAAATAATTTTATTTCAACAATTCGCAACATCTTTAATCGGTGTCATTACGCACCGAATATAAAACACAAACTAAAATTCTAAAACACAAATAAAAAAAGAAATCCTCAAAAAAAAAAAACATGAAAAAAGATGCGCATAAGCACATGCCAAACGTTTACGATACACTTCCTTTTCTTCACGAAAACCAGATACATTTGTTGTAATCTCTCCATACACTGTACAACGCCATTTTCTCTTATAGAGTAATTTTTTTGTTATGAAAACAAAAAAACAAAAAAAAAACAAAAACTCTCGATTAAGTGAATCTGTTCAATACAGTGGCGAAGCTTCCATTGGCTAAAAATTAAACATTACTAACTTGTGACATATTATAATGACGATGATTTTGATAATAACCAAAACCTTATAAATGTTAAAGTCTACACATAGTTTGAGTATGTTTAATGTAAAAAGATAAGTTAAGCATCGCTACTACTACTGTTCAATGTATTGAATTTTTGATTTTGTACAGTTTTGGTTGTTCAATAAATTGTATTTTCACTGAATCGACCATTCATTCAATAGTTAGTGTATATATATTTCGAAGAATTTTTTTTCTAATGTTGGTAATCAATACAGAAGGAAAATGAAATTTATTACAAAAAAAAAAAAAAAAAAAAACATAAAACATGAATAAATCTTAATAAATGTATTATGTATATATGTACCTAGATAGGTAATCTCTAAATAGTGGACTTTTATACAAAACTTTATACATGCCAAAGATATAGTATTACCTCTATAAAGAAAAAGACATTAATAAAATCGAATACTAAAAGTATATTAACATAAATTTTAAAAACTAGGTAGGTACGATACGGTTTACCTACAGGTTTTTCTCATAAAGAAACTTTCAACGATTGCATAAAATATTATCGATAAATTTGAAGATATTTTCTATAAATTCCAAGGTATTTTTCTGTTTCTGTATTACTTTTTGTACCTTTCTTTATATATGTACATACAACATTATAACACACAGAAAAAAGCTTAGCTACAATTTCTTTTACAAAACTTTTTGTTATAGAAAATTCTTCTGGTGGTTATATTTGTGGCAAACTTCTTGTGTATAAAAGCTATTTTTATTCAACACGCAAGTTATTTCTTAACGGAAAATTTTTATAAAACAATCAGAGCCTAATTTAAAGGGGGCAATGCAATTTACAAAGTTGGAAAAATATTACAACAACGACGAGAACAGAATTTGTAAAATATGAAATCTAATTAGAGTGCGGTTGGGCTTTTTTCAACTATATATAGAAGGCGTTTTTTTTTAATACTTAATTTTAGACAATATTTTTGGTTTTAAATTTTTAAGTCAAATAATAGTTGAATTTTTTTTTTTTTTTAAATTTATCAATCTAAATATTTTGAAAAGAAATTTACTCACAAAAGAAGTAAGAAGAATAAACATAGTACAGTTGTATGAATTGTACGTACCGTACAGCCACAAATCTTTCCACAAGCTATACAAAGACCGCTTATAAAAGCTCAAAGCTCTAGAAGAAAGTAGCTTTTTGCCATTTAGAAAAGTGGAAAAAATTTTGAATTTTGTTTATTACCGTAGTTATACATGGATAACCATTAACATACCTAGACGCTGGCTATAATAGAAAAATGTGTGGACGGAAATCTTTTTCTTTAGAGGGGAGTTTATATTCGTTTTATGTGGATTTTTAAAATTCCTTTATTTAAACCAAGTAAAGTTATGTACTGAAATGTGAATCTGAATAGATGTGTCAGAAAGATAGATTTAGATTGAAACGGTCTTTCCATTTGTGTGTGTGTGTGTGTGTGTGTGCGGGTATGTAAATTAACTACAAATTGATCTTAATAAAATGTTAGTCTCAATCTTAAATGACATACTTTCTCAGTTAATCATTTACCCGTATGAGGGTAGCTTCAGAAGGTATTATAACTTTGGCATGGAGTTTTGTAAGGATCTTTAAAATTTACTACAATTTTTTTTTTTTTAATTTTAAGTCCAAATACGTCCGTCGGTTCGTTCGTTCATCTGTTAATAAGATTTCGGCTAAATGGCTTCACTTGGAGTAAGATCTTTCGGGATAAAATGATGAATTAATTAATGGCGTTGCAGTCAGTTTTATATAATTTCTAGAGTTTTCTATTTCGTCAATATTTATTTGTTGTAGAGAAAAAAAAAAGATAAGGACAAAATAAGAATTTCCTTAGTAGATTTGAAACTTTTAAACTCAACATATAATGCGCTATAATCGGTTTTACATTATTTTCATCTATTTTAATATTTGAAACCTAATAATGTTTTCCATACGGGCATCACAGTCAAACTGGCTATTATTTTTTCTGGTTTCATTTCACGTGCTTATGCTTATTATGACTTGATCGATGTTTTATCTAAAAAAAATATTTTGATGTTTTATCTAAAAGGTGGTCAAATTTTGCGATCATCATTTAATAGTTAAAGATAAGTTAAGTTAAAGTTAAAGTTCACAAAATATATTAACTTTTTCCGAATTAAAACAACGTTTGAGATCGTTCGAATAACTTACAATCACAACCGAATGTCAAAATTTTGATTCTATATATCGATGGCTTATATACAATACCCGCTAACTCATTTTTATGTCTTTTCCGGGAAATTTTTTTTTAAAACACACTTTTTGTGATAATTTGTGACCATAAGTACAGGGTTGCACATTAACATCAATTTTATGCAATAAAAAAAAAATCGGTAAAACTGAGTTAGCGGGTATTGTATATAAACCATCGATATATAGAATCACAATTGGTCCGGATTTCTGATGAAGAAAAATGAGACTATAATATGAATAATGTTAATATGATGTGCATGTAATATACCATCTTACAAAAAATCTTGTAAATTTAATCATCAATTTCGGACACAAAATATACACCATAGTCCATAGATATAGCAACTCTAATTGATTTTCCTCTACTAATCTCCATAATATATACATAAGTAGTCGTTGAATAATAAATTTTCTAAAAAACTGATTTCTATAATTAAAAAGCCAATAATAAAAGACTATTATTGAGAAAGCACACCAAAATCTTAGAATTTAAAATAACTTTTCTAGTCAAATAAATTAGGAAACTTTTACTGTTTGGAAAAATGTTTGAGCAAAAGTTTTGTCCTGAGTCTCTGAATTGTTTGCTTGCAAAATGTCTACCTACTATTATGGGTTTTTTGTCTGTAGGTGTATTTAACGATGGTTCGCAACGTAGACATAGAACTATTCAATACTTAAGTACTACGTACGTATCTACTAATATTAATTTATTATGTCATTATAATAGCAAACTAATGTTTAACATTTTGACTGATTCACGTCATCCCTATTCAAAGCTTGCGTTTTCTAATCCTTTAATCCATTAGATATACGAGAGGATAAGATGGTTTATTGTGAAACACAAAACATTGTATTTTGTCATTTATTTTGCAAAGTAATAATAAATCTGGATTTTATGAAAAATAGTATAGTTATAGTTATGTAAATGATGTTTTAGATGTGATTTATTGTATGTAAGTACTATATGTATGGATAATAACGTAACGTTAACCCACAGACAATTGTAATATTTGTGTCGGTTTTCAAACAGTGACGGCTCGTGAGTCGTGAGCAGGGAATTAGAATACCGAAACACCGGTATTTCGGCCGATTTCCAGCGGTATTGAATACCGATATTATACAAAAATTAACGTGTATTTATGCATTGGTTTTATTTTGTGTTTTTTTTTTAATTTCCAAAAATTGCGCCGCTAGTGACTATTTGCTTTAAATTTTATTTGAAATGTGGATGTCGAAAATCGAAATCATCTAATAATATTTACACAAAAATTCACACAAGATTAGGCGATGAATTACTCGATTGCTTGTGTTTTCTGCATTTGTGAATTCAAATATTTTTAAAAATTAACCCTTTAAAGGCACCATTTGGACCTTAAAGGGTTTACATATTCTAGAAATGGAAAATTTCCGAAAGTATTTACAATTAAATTCTGAGAACGGTGAGTAGCTTATTGAAAGTTCATGATTAACCCTTTCATGTTCAAAATGTATGGACCTTAACTTTTTCCAAAAAATTTATGTGACAATATATGCTGGAAATTTAAAATAATATAAAAACACAAAGTTTCAAATCATGTCTTTAGTATTAAAGAAAGCTCAAAATGGTGTTACTTTTTAAAAAACCACCGAAAAATGGTCAAGATGTTCGGTGAACGATCAATTTTTTTCCATTTTCTTCCATCAAAATGACGTAATTTTTTTTTTAAATAGTCCCATGATAATAGGAACAATAATTCTCACGAGTCGCCACTGTTTTCAAAAGAAATATATGTACATTCATACATATGTGGATTTGTTGTTCTACCCATAGAGGAATAGGGAGATAGACGACGAACTGTAGAAATCAGGTAAATACACTATAGAAATGAAATAAACTTTTCAAATATATGTCCGATTAAATCAACCATCTAAATTCTAAATTATACTGAATAATACTCATATGCAGAATAGAAACACATAGGGTAGGTATATATATACAATGTACATATATATGTTGGTACCTATACAATAATGATAAATTTCAAGAAAACCCTTCGGAGATTTCCACAAAGTTTCCATATGTTGTTGCAATAAATTGAACGTGGAAATTTTCTCCGGAAAACTTTTAAGTTATTTGTTTTGTGACATGTGCCCGAAAACTAAATTGATTATTGAATTTTCTATATGAAATCGGGGCCATGATTAAAAATAAAAAAAAAAAAAACTTTACACAAAAAAAAAAAAAACACAGAAACATTTTCCAATGGAAACTTTTCAATTTTTACAGTTTTGGCATTTGGACAAACAACGTTTCACACAAAACTTATAAAACATTTTTCAATATTTAAGCTTTTTACATAATTTCGTATATATATATATATATATATGTTTTGTGTACATACACATTTATATGTGAGCTTTTGTCGTTCGCTATGGTACGCTTCATTTGATCACTCTTCTTCATTTATGTACTTTTATATTACACATTGAAAATGTATTGTCTATTTTGAAAATCGAATATTATCATCGTATTGTGTTTTGTTTGCAATTTATTTTCTCGAAAGAAAAAAAAAAAAACAAAAAAACAAAAAACTGAAAAATCTCTGAATGTGTGCTTCGCTGACAATTTTCATGTCAGTCAATATAACTGAAAATCAAATTTACAAAATGAATATTTATATTTTTTTGTTTGATATAGTTCAATAAAGATAGACTTGAAGTTTGTCAATTCAATGGATTTTGCTTAGTCAATTTTGCAATCACGAAATATTTTGTTTACTTTATTCCTGTAAATAAACGGAAAATATCTTAAAACGAAACGTTGACTAAGCGCGCAGATTGTTTGTTTTACTAACTTCAAAGAACATTTTTTTTTTTTTTTATTATTTTTCTTCTTATTTTTTTTGAAATAATGACAATACGGAAAAGAAAAGTATTTTTTGAGTTGTTTTTGATATCAACACTTTGTCCAGAAAGTTTGTTTTTTTATGTTTTCACATTTTAGTGGTTTTTTTTATTTTTTATGTTTGTTCCACAGTTCCGCACATGTTTGTTGGTACTTTGAGTAAAGTTAATAATATGTAGTGGAAACATATAATAAGAAGATAATCCCGTTTATGGTATTTCAAACAATTTCATTTGAACAATGTTCTTAAGGGGGGTGGGGGTGGTGGTGAAGGCAATTTGCCGGTAACTTTGTCCATCATTAGTTTATTTTTTCTATTGGACAGTTTGCATTGACCTGTTTTGATAGGTTTGAGATACCTGATAAAAATTATTTCTAAGCTACTTTGCTATGGGAAAAATTGTATCAGGCAAATTGGCCTAAGCGATAAATTGTTTGAGTTAAATTATACTGCGATAAATTATGCTAAAGCAAATTGTCGGACACCAATTTTCGTTGATTTTTGGAGTCTAGGAAATGATCTATCTTCTCTGTTCTGTAGTGGAATTAGCTACCCAAAAGGATGAGAAGATCTCAGCGTTTACGGAATAATTTCTAGGAGGACTATTTAGTTATGACTGTCAAATGCCAATGCCATAATTAGGTAATTTAGCGTAGTCTTGTAAATTTAATTTATATTCTAGATCTAGATCAAGCCAGTTATACACATATGTACGTTGAAAATTAATATTGCGCTTGGAGCTTAAAGTTAGATTTCTAGACTAGTTTCTTCTAAATTTATGTCTCTTAATTAAATTTAACTTCATCTTCACAACTTTAAATTGTACTCATTATTAGCAATAAATTCGAATTAAATATCTGTTTTCGTTGTTCTTAAAATATCCCCGCGTAACGATATGTCATTTTACATAAAATCCTTAAGGCTTTTAAAAATTCCCTTTTTGTACCCGTCATTTGGTTAATAAAAAAGCTTGACGTGATATTTTAAGCTACTTAGAGAGACAATACTGTATGGTATGGTATAGTAGGTACACTGGTATATAGGTATGGTATCTATACATACATACATACATATACGACTAAGAAGGCATTGTTCAAGACGACGAATATCGGATATAGGTATCTACTTATTCCAATTATTTTTGTAGCCAATTTGTCAATTTTAGATTTTTAATCGAATTGTGTGCTGCTTTCACATCAGATCGATTTTATCTTTTGTTTTGTTTTGATTTGGTTTTTCTTTTGTATTTTGGATAAAGTCTATTCGTATGTATACCAGTACGAGTAGGTAGGTACAATGTGTTTTTTATAAGGATTTTCGGATTGAGAGTTTGTGGTTGTGGAAATCTATCTCTCTAGTCTAGATGAAACTATTCAACTCTATAACATAGGTATTTTGTAAAATATATTTTGAATGGATATGCTGTATTTGTGAACTGACCATGTGCATGTTAGCCTTTAGAACGGTAGGTTCTACTACCACAACTCGAGTAAATTAATAAAGTGATTGATGATTGAACTGAGGTCACTGAGGTGGTTTGAATTTCACTTGGAACTGTATAGAATAATATTGCAGATGTAAATTTTTGAGTGAACAAACAATTACAAAAAGTATCTTTTAAGTTTTTCTATTTTGTATGTACATACATATATGGACAAAAACCGTAGAATATCCTAATACTGCTAAGTTATGAATAAAATATAAAACCTAAGCTAGAAGTGAAATTGTCGTAAAAGAAAAACGTGGCGTTTTTATCTTTTCACCGTTGATAGAGATACTTAAGGAAAGAAATGTCGCGGTGCCCATTTGTTCTGTCTATCAGTCTAACTTAAACTGTACATTTTTTCATAGAACGTTGTTTTTTTATAAAATTGTTGTTGTAGAAATTATCGAAGACATCAAAGACATGCTAAATATTAAATTTTTGATAAGATGAACAATTTCGATGAACCGAATTTTATATAGGCGTACTCGTACATTATCCTATCTACCTACATACCTAAATTGTACAGAAAATAATTCTCTCGATTAACTTTTCTATAGGTAAATGATCAATATCGATGATAATGACTTTATGACGAACAAGTTGTCAAATGATCTATGATTACGGTCATTTCTATTTTGAAAAATTGAGAAAATATGGACTTAGCATAAATAAAATTAAATGCAAGTTCAATAAACATGTTTTTTTTTATTATGTTTTTTAAATGACTAAATTATTGCTATTATTATGTGAAACTAGTTTAGGCTAAACCACTTTGGCTTTATTAGTTTGGCCTAGGCAAAACTAGTTTGATCTGAAATCGAATTTTGCCGGTAACATATTAAGTGGGTAAGAACATACATTAGGTATCTATAGGTATTATGAATCAGGCAAAAATTGAATTCAATCACAAAACCTATACTACAATGTTACTCACATACAGACAACAATAAAATATTAAATCATTAATATGGTTGGATAATAATAATTGTTATTATGTTAATTTAGAATGCAATTAATATTATTCAGATAATAAAAATGTCGCTTCCATATTTGTGAATAGTTGTTCACATTAATGTCTTGTATTTAATGTAATTATTGCCGAATATGTTTCAACAAACCTCAAACATGTACATAAAATGCATTTTTTTGGCAGTCAACAGTAGCAATTTCAAAAGGGAACTATGGTGAAATAAAATGTAATTAAAATCGATAAATTAAATTCTACATAATATTTGTATATAATTACACTAACAATATAACATGCAATATGTATGTGTTTATTATTTATCAAAATATTATTTGTATTATTATGTACATTAGGTATGTACTTTATATATTTATGTACTAATATAGATTCTCGTTATTAAGTTATCTTAATATAAAGGAACAATATATATTATGTACATACATATGTATGTATTTTGTTTGTACAGTATAGGGCTAGCAAATTATATTGTATATTAAAAACTGAACTAAAAACGTCCATGTTAACAAATTAAATTTAACCATAAAATCAGTCCATACATGACGTCACCAGTGTTGCGAACGATCATAATTTAAAACCGAATGGCTTGTCGTAATGTCACAAAAGATTGTGGTAATATAAAATAGAAAGATCCATGTTCATTGTTGGCTGGTTTCCACTGGAATGGTGTTAATTTACAAAAACTGTGAGTTTTTTACGATATCATTGATGGGAACCAGAGTAACTTTATATTTCGTCCTGTCTCTAGCACTACCGCCTATCTAACACTTTTAAAATTTTTCAGGAGAAACATATAAAACACTTTTCCATAAGAACTATAATGATATCTGTACAAATACGGATTTCAAAAAAAATGTCAGATAGGCGGTATTGCCAGAGACAGGACGATTTGCTATTTGTTTATGTATATGAAATCATCAGAACAAAATGTACAAAACAAGTGGTGGGCAAAAAAAAAATATTGGCAAGATATACCCTGCAGAAACCACTCCCCCAACAACCGATGAAAAATTTCTGGAAATAAATACGAAATTTCTGGAAAAATATAGATTATATAAAGGTAATTTGTTAGTATTCATAAGAAATACGAAAAAACAAAATCAAATTTTCGCAGAATTTTATATCTTACAAAATCCTTTTGAAATTATTACACAAAATTCAAATTTTACACATTTAATTAATGAAATATTTAAAGGGAAGCATTTTTCAATGGAAAAGGATAATGGAAGGTAATTGAACGATATGCGATGATCCACACCAAAAGCAGCATAGGTTGCAATAAATGTAAATATATGTTGGACTTTCGGATGATTACATTTTTAAATTATAATTTTTTTATTAAATATAAACATGGGCCGTCCAAAATGATAATTTAATTTTACATAAATATGTTAATTTTGATTTCTTAATTGAATTTTTTTTCCTATTCATCCGAATTTGCTGCCCTTGCATTATCAACGTCTTTTTATACCATCAGAGTTAAATATTAGAAATTTACATAATCAATGAAAAACGTTATATACAGTAGAAAACTCGAACGGTCGAAAACTTGAAAACCTCGAAAAGTCGAACACATTTTTACTTATTAGTTCATCTTAGGGTGTGTGTTTTTTTGTTGTTGCTAGTTTTGCTACAAATGTAACTTATAAATATTATTATGTATTATAAGGTAA
Organism: Platyura marginata; assembly: GCA_026745375.1. Taxonomy (NCBI): domain Eukaryota; kingdom Metazoa; phylum Arthropoda; class Insecta; order Diptera; family Keroplatidae; genus Platyura; species Platyura marginata. The sequence goes on from JANSTT010001441.1 coordinate 33,506, forward strand.
AATCATGTTTGACTTTGCTAAATTCTACTGTACATAATACTATATATACTTATGTACTACGAAAAGTATCTAGGCATGTACACTTTTAATTCTTAATCGTTTACTAATTCAACGTTGATTCAATTTAATGTAATTTTGTATTTTAGAGAATTTTCGTCTGATTTTGACGCTAGTGCTGAATTTCAAAGCACAAAAAGCGTGCCCTAAATCCGCTAATTGTGAGTATACATATTGTAATAGCTGTTTTCAACAGCAAACATTTTCCTCAAATTACGTTTTGTAAATTGTGCTATATACTTAATACTTACATATACATTGTACACACAAAACATCTCCGATTTAATTATTATGTTGCAATAATAATTATACAGGACAAAAACTTTACTGTATAATTGTATGTATGTAAGTACCGATGTACTATTTTTTTTAGGTTTAGTATAATTTTCGAGTAAGTACATATTTAAAAAAAATACTCAGTTAATTCAATTGTATTGTATATTTGCATTTATAGCAACTTTCATTTCTATGCTCAATAAAAAATAGGCAGTACCGAAATAAGCTAGTTTCACCTCGATATTCTTCTGCAAATTGTAACCTGAAGAGGGAGAAAGCTGCGATTTGATTCTGATATTAATAGCTTTAATCTAGCTGCTGGTGTGGGTAAATTTCATTTTATCGACGGTATAATGGATCAGAGGGTTTATATGAAGATTTTAGGAGAAAATTTGACAGTCAGTGCTTCTCAATTGGGTCTAGAAGGCAGTTCAATATTTCAAAAGAATAACGACCCAAAGTACACATCTCGATCTGTGAAGGAATGGATACTATACAATGTGTCGGAACAACTCCATATGTCGCC
>JANSTT010001452.1:0-86765 GCA_026745375.1 Platyura marginata
TATATATGGATGGTATCACGTCCTACATTAATTGAAAAACAAAGATTATCAAAATTGGCACATGATGCTATCAATTAGATAAGTTTAAGAAACGCTCTATACCTAATTATATACGAGTAGTACAAATTTTTTCTGTTAAGACCTGCTGATTAAATTAAAATGATCGACTATGTGCCCAATTTGGACTATAAAGTTTATGTTAAACTACATAGTAGTGACAGTTAATATTCCCACCAGTTGTATCACTAGACTATAGTAATGAGAAAAGAATAATCCTTTATGGATTCGTTGCTCTAAAAAATAATTTCTTTGGTGTCGGAATACATGTAATCCAATGTATAATTGAAATTTTAATTGATGACACAAACAAATTAATCGACGGTGCTCATCTACATTTTAGAATGCGGTACCTACCTACAAACGAAGGGAAAATATTTCAGTGGGCGGAAAATTTTAAAATAAATTTAATTATGACAAGTTGAGTTAAATATTGTCAAACCATTCACGTAACTTTATGATGTGTTATGTACTTGTACAATGTACATAATTGTTTTCTTATGTATTACATATAATAAATAAATCTTTTGAAATGTAAATAAGTTCGGTTATATAAAACAAATCATCCACCATAGCTATTATTTGAATATATACATTCGTAGGAGTTGGGTTAACTTATGCGCTGATTAAGTGCTGATATTTCAAAAATTCATAAATCAATGACGAAAATCCACAGTAAAAAGTTTTCTAATACCTATCTACTACCTAAATACAAAGTTTAAGAATTATGGTTTTAATACTAAAAAAGTAGAAAATTCGACGACACCTTTTTTTTTAAAAAAAAAAGAATAAGGACTGTGTTGATAGAAACCATTTTAATTACTCTCTTACATATACCTACATCAGTATATACACACATACTTATATACAATTATATATAATACAACAAAAAAATAAATATAAAAAGCAACTTGTTGCCGTAATTAGAATGTTCAGCGATTATGTTAAATTTTGAGTGAATGCTTCTTTAGAGAGTTGAATGAAGGGTGGGTCTGGATAAAGCTGGAGATTTACCTGGTATGTACTTACATTATAAAGAATGGAAAAATATGCGAATGAAAAAATACTATCTGCGAGTAGGTAGAAAATTTAGAATAAAAAAATTTAATAAGAAAAATACCAACATAAAGAAAATACAAACAAATATGTAGAAAAAAAAACCAGTAAAGAAGAAATAATTGACTACACCGATTATAATATACCCGTATGAATATTTATTTATTACGTTCGTATCAATTTTGTTAACCTAATTCAAATATGTATATATTGAGTAAATTGAATACAAATTGAATAAAAACTCTAAAAGTGGCATAAAATTGACTGCAGCGCCATAACGGTAGGTCGTAGAACTTTTTAGCCTATTAATGAAATCTTCATTTTTTATTCTCTTTTTTTTATTCTTTTTTGTTAAGTTCATTTTTTCCGTAATCCAAATATTTTTCGATTAAATGATTGAAAACCTTAGTAATTACAAAAAATTAATAGTAGGTCGTGGAACTTCTTCTTCTTTGAATGAATTTTTCATGTTTGTAAATTGTAAAATTGTTTTTGTAAAATGTAATATTTATTGTCATTTCGATTTGTATCCAAATTAGGTGGAAACTGTACCACAGCCTCCCTTATATTTTGTCCGATTTGCTCCAAAAACAATAGAGATCTTACTTTTGAACTACAAGATAAACTGTTCAAATTTCAGCTTACTATCTTGAGCCGTTTAACCGGAATCTTGATGACGAACGGACGGACATGCATATTTCGACTTGAGAATTTTCACGAGAAAGACCAAAGTTATAATACCCTTTGATTAACATCATACAAGCATGAAAATCGATATATGTATGTATACCTAGAATGTATTATGAACTAAGCTATCGTTCAATAAACTAGTTACTTGTTAGCCTCCTTGTTCATCCTTTCTCATATAAAGATATGTGATTATGTTTGCGGGATCTAATATTGGATACTCTATGGATGAATCGATCTCTATGTATATAGTGGAAAAGTTTTCGATAGTTTATTACTTATTAGGAAAAAAGAAAGTTTTTACACACATAACGAAGTATTCAAACTCTATTGTAATAAAAATTTCAATATTTCCATGAAACATTTTTCCAGAATTGTATCAATTTGAGCGATTTTATTGAAAAACTTTTTTTTTTCGGTTATAATAAAATCCTATCCCAAAACATGTAACTTTACGGCTCTTTTTCAAGATTGGAAAGGAAAAGAAGGACGATCATAAAAATTGTGATTTTACTGTCAATAAACTGTATAAGTGGTACAAATAAGGAATATATTTATAAGCAGAATGTATATATGAAAAGAACGAAGGAAAAATGAGGAAAATATGAAAATATGCAAATATTGAATTATACAAAATAGGGCACTTACTTGACATACACATGTACTTGAAAAATTTACGGTTGATGATTTTAGACGAGCTGTTAGTGAGTGATGTGCTTGAGGTACTTATTTAACGTTTTTCTTTTTGTTGTTGTTGTTGTTGTGTAAAACACTTAAAGCTTGATAAGAGGGGATTAGTCGTATTTTTTTCGGTGATAATTTACGTATCTGACATATTCGAATACATTATGTACTTGTACAATGTACATTGTACATTTATCTAATAACATAATATGCTTTATATTATACATGTTTTATCACAGACACAGTATATTTATATATCCTCTCATGTCCTGCCAGAATTTCGTATATATTTCATTTTGGCTTATGTTTATGTTACTTATATGTATCAAAAACACACGATGTATTGTCTATGTTTTTCCTTGAGATACAATTCAACAAGTACAATATAGTACATATACGAGTACATGGGGTACTTTTCTATTATATTCTTTATTTTTAGGATTGACTAATATATTATGTAGTACATATACAATACATATATCTATGTACATTATATATTGTTTATGATACCTGGAATTATTCTTAGCACCGTAAACAGACGTGAGTAATCAGAAATAGCTGTGATAAAATTTGCAAAAACTGATAACCAAGCACGTATAACGATAGAAAGACTAATTACTACCATATATGAATGAAATGTCATGTCAAAAATGAATTTCATAGTTGATTCTATCTCTAGCGAAAATGTATCTAACTGAATTCGGCTATAGTACAATAAGGTCGTGAGCAAAAAAATTCATCAAGACTGACAATTCCCTGCGATGCAACATTTATCGCTGCACAATTCACCACAGACCTATCGACTCCTGATGAAATGATCGTATCATAAGTTCATTTATGTTCATTTTATTACACTAAATTGAAATCTTCAAGTTGGTCGTAAAATGAAAAAGAAATCCATGTGCCATAAAATGGGTTTGACGAAAACGGACTTGTTCAATAAACTTTATCAATATTGACTAAGTTTAGGTGTGGTTAATATTGTTCGCACTAAAACTATTTTTGACTTTCATTTATACTGTTCCGATAAAACATATCGACACAAAATCTACATGATTGTTTATACATAATTATTTTTTACTGTGTAGATGTAGTAAATTCTGGCCTCAATATTTTTTGTTTTGTTTGGATTATTTATTATAAAACATATTACATATCCATAAAATACAATACGGCTATACCTTAATATTATTATCTCACCATAAAGTTGAAAGAACTATGTACAAATTGTAGTAATGTACGGAGTTGGAGTACGTTTTTCTATTCCCAAAAATAAAATCGTTCTGTATAGGGGCGTTAAAAGCTACTTTTACGACGCACTCAAGTTTCTTTTACACAATGTCATATAGGGTAGGGTGAATGACCGGGAAATTATATACAAAATGATTTTCTGCATTGCCCATCCTATTATATTGGAGAAGATTTATATGCAGACTCCTCTAGATTTGTTGGATAATAAATGATACATTCGACTCAAATGTTGCATATACATTGATTATATTATGTGGGGTGATTCCGAGAGAGACACATAGACACGGAATGAGTCATTTGTAATGTTATATGAAAAGTTTATGAGTAACTCGAAATGTTCGGTCTAATAATTTGTGCAGATATTGAGTATATTGCAGTTGTGATAAATTATAAGTGAAATATATGTAGTGAAAAGTGTGAAAATATTTTATATTGACAGTTGGGGTGGCCTTAAAAGCTATTTCTTATGTATAAGAAGGATACTTGATCACAGGAAAAAGGAAAAAGAATGTAATAATCTACTCATCAAGTATGAGTGAGATAATAATTAATCATAATCATAATTTAAAATGAAAATACGTGCAAAGGGAAAATTATTATCATGGAATACTAAGTTCATGCTTGGTAGTAACTAGTATAAATAAAATTTAAATGCTAAGAACTCGGAATGAAACGTTATAGGAAACTTCGTGGAATATCTTCTTTATACAGAATACACAAAGCAATACTACTAGCCTACCGATCAAATTGATCACACATGGACTTTAATGACCAACATGATATGAAGTACATAAGTCCTTACCCACCCAATAAATTGGAATTATATAGGATGGGCTTTAGGATGAGTTTTTGTTTTTGATAATAAATTCCACCCTTTTATGTGAACACTTAATGCTTCTTCAACCTCTTCATTCTTAACTATGTATATACATATATATAGATTGATGTTCCCATGGATAAAAGAGGAATCTTTTTGCATTTGCCATAATCAATGATTTTATTGATTTTCTGAAGTACAGCTATGTAGGTAGGTACTTGATATTTTTCAATACAACCATCTTACTCAATAATACAATAAATATGCGGCATTCATTGGTATATTTGTAATTATTCTATTGCATCCCGAACAATTCGACTATATCTGTGCATATGTGCCAAAAGCAATTATCCAGAAATGGTGAAAAAAAAATGAACTTTCGACTTTTTGTGTTTATTACTGTCGCGTAAAAATCAAATTATTTCCGATAAATAGTTTCGTCGTATAACTACCAACTCTAGCTTTTTATATTTGATTGGATTTCGAGAGATAAAATTTTGTTGAATAGTCCCTCTATAGGGGGTGGAGATATGTACATACATTTTTGTTTGAAATGGAAATAAAATACGGCTACACAGTGTAAAGATTATTTATGTATGTATGTATAATTGTATAATTTGATTAGAAACGTTTCGGTATTCTTGTTTTAATTTAGTTTTTTATGAATAATTAAAAAAAAGACGATTTCAATGGAACATTCGATTAAAAAGATTCGATGCAATCGTTTTCGATACTTACTGTAGGCTCTATTAAAATAAGTTTTTCTACGCATTATTTCAATTTGGATATTTATTTTTGGATGGCGGATAAAATTGTTGAACATCTAGGGGACTGCATGGAATCAGAATGACTAATTTGTTCAAAATATTTTTTTTTTAATTTTTCTGGGGTACCCATAAATATTATCGTTTTTTTCTGTGAAATTTTGTGGCTACGCCAATTTAAATGGCTGACTCTGACTTAAGCAAGCGCTTCTCGAAATACGTCGAAAACTGATGAATAGAGACAAAATGATAACAACATGATAATGCTAGGCCGCACACAGCTCGATCTACCGTAAAAAAAAATATTGAGCTGGGATTTGAGACTTTGCCACCCTACTCGCCAGACCTCGTATCTTCAGATTTTCATTTATTTTGATCCGTCCTAAACATTATTTGCTTCAACACAGATGTCGATTTAAAAAATGGAGTTATTTGTGTCCAAGAGTACAAAGTACTTCAAACGTGGCAACCATTACCTGGAATCGAGATGGAATGATGTTTTAAAACAAGATGATTTAAAAATAAAAAATAAAAAAAGACGACATTATTAGTGGATATACCCCATAAAATGTATAACAACAGTTCCTTAACTTTCTTTTAATTATCTTTTCTAACTCCAAAACGTTTATTGTTATTATCAAACTAACTAGGTATATAAATATAAGATTTTTTATTTATTTTATCAAAGGTATTAATCCCGTGTTATAATAATAGTGGTAGAATACCTAAACAAAAACACTTAACCAAATTCCACTAAAACACCTATTACAGGTACTATGAAACAATAGCGTTTTACAAAAAGGGGGAGAGCGCAACATTCCAGAAACGTTAATTAGATATAACATCATCATACAATAATTATGAGAATATTTTAGGTATTATGTTCATGCAAATGTATTATATACCCCAAAGTGAATCTTTTGTTATTGTATTTTGCGTTGTAATTACAAATATCTGTTTGAATAATAAATTTACGAAAATAATTAGATGTTTAGAGAAGAGTATCGTGGCAATGGTGAAATTTGATTTGATTTATATATATATGTATTATATATATATATATATATATAATAGGGGGACGAATATATGGGGAACCGTCCTGTTCAACATGCGGCCATATCGGTTCGGGTCTATACTATATAGCTCTATATATATGTAGCTGGTAATGTAACTGAAAACTCTTTGGATATATTTTTTGGGGTTCTTTTATTTATATTTGCTTGCTTTGCCAGTGGGCAAGCATCCTGATGATGGTAACCGTTGTTTCTATATTATACTACTTGTTAATTTAAATATAACCACAAATCAAAATTACCTTCATTATTTTATTAGCCATGAACCAGGCGGTTGTGTTTTTTTTTTTTGTCTTCAACAGCGAAATAAATGAAAATATCGCATTATGTACATGTCGGAGCAGAGGAAACGTTAAAAAACAATGTTTTCTCAAAACCCGTGAGCATACATTTTTAATTTAATTTACTTATTACTTATTCAAGTGCTTTAAGGCACAAATAAAAAGTTGAGATAAAAAATTAAAAATAATAAATGGCTGCATGAACGTTATACGTTGCGTACCTACATATATATGAAATTTTATTCAGAGATGTCTTTTGTTCAAGTTTTCAAGCAAAAAAAAAAAACGTTTTCAATTCTAGTATGTGTTTGTAAAAAAAAAAAAAAATATTCAGTAGGTACCAGTTTTATAACTAAGTATGTAGGTCAAATAAAACATTGACCTCATTTCAAAATTGTTCGCTTACAACTTACATAATAGAAATCAAAGGTGGCTTTTCGTTTTGCAAACATTATTGTAGGTTTAACTTCCTTTATACTCCAGATAATATCAGCCCTAAATCTGAATAAAATTTGCAAGCAGAATACAAATCTTCATATTGCTCCTATTCGGTTCACGACAATTGGCCGAAAAACATATCCCCGAAAATGACAACTCCCCGAAAAATACATTTCCCCGAAAACACAATTCATCGACAGCACATTTACACGAAAATTCAATTTTCCGACGTCGGATCGGATACGGTTTATGGCGGCGATTTTCAATCTAATTCAACCCGGCAATCGTTACAAAAATATATTGGGTTTTCGGGGAATTGTCTTGCTACCCTTTTCTATTCCCAGGAATTGGAAAATATTTGCAGTTGTAATAATTATTCCTAAAAATTTATTCTGAGGTGTAGCATCAGCGATTTTTTGTTATTGTGAATTACAAAATCCATTTTTTTCCATTATTATTTTCTTTACTCTACTACGATACGAGAACGAATTGATTCGAACGAACTGATGTATGTGTTAATGAATATTTTTGGAAAATCTAAAAATTCGAATTATCTCTCAAAATATTCCTTATGGATTTTAAATTTTTTTTTTTAAAATGCTCTACTCTGGCATAAACGATAATCGACAGATATACGATACATACTTACTATCTATATAGTGGGATATTTTTTATTAAGGACAAATATTAATAACGATTTCCTCTATATAAATGTAGAATTGTAATATTTAAGGAGTTGCTTACATTTATGGTTTTATTCTCTTATTTCAATACATTAAATAATAGTTGTCATTGTCATTGTTTGCTTGTTGAAGGATGGTTAGTCATATTCCTTTTCCATAAGCTTTCTCATTATTTTTTTTTTCAATATGATAGAGTCATAAAGTCTTTAATTCTGCTTAGAAGCGCCAAAAAAATTTTCTTTTCAAAAATAAAAAAAAAATTCAAAAAAAGTCAATTAAGTAAGAGGAGGTGGAATGAAAATTACTGTTCTACCTCTATTACTTAATTTTCTATATGTATATATATATATATATATGATATCTAACAACTTAATAAGGTGTACTTAAATATCTTGGCTGTCTAAATTAATATCCATCCTTTCCAGTTTGCGGATTTCTATCCGAGTCTTAGAAAGATTAAATGACCGACGACAACGAATCAGAGACAACAATGGGATAATAAATAGAAACAAACAATAACCAAAAGGAAAAGTAACATTATTTTCTCTTAAGTAGTAGATATATATAATACAAAAATAACTAATGTTCATAACCCCCATCTATTCAAGAACAATGAATGTGCGTTTTTGTCTTGTAACGCAAACACATTTTAAGTTTTTTTTGCGTTTTTTTTTTGTATGTAAGAAGAAAAATGGACGAGGCAAAAAAAAACTGAAATAAATCGGTAGATTTACTTGTGCTTCCAGTGACGGAATACATAAGAAACAAAAATAATGCAAATAAATGTAGCCGGAGCTTTTCTTTATAAAGGTTTTATGCTGAATCCTATATATTATATCAATTCCATGTAAAACGGCACGTAAATAAATCATATGGAATTATATGCGTGCGTGGCAGTCTGGGTGTAATAGTTTTAAAATCACAGCTTTTGATTTATCACAGAGAATATAATATATGTTTTTGTATATAGATGCATATAATATGAGCTTTTCTCATGTGGTCGCTTTGTTTTAATTAAAAGTGCTTTGAATATATATCCTAGCTTTCCATTTATTTCAATCATCAAAGCTTTGTGACTAATGTAAAATGTTGCAATATTAATTCTATCGCCATGAAAAGATCATATATGTAAGAATGTGTGAGTTTTTGATGCCTACATATATGAAGCTGTATATTTTTGAAGCGGTAGGTGTTCCGTTTTGGAGATAAATTTAAATGTATCTTAAAAATGCTAATTCATTATTTAATATCAAAAGGAATATGAGATCGATCTGCTTAAAAAGCTGTTTTGCCAAGTTAATTTTTCGAAATGACGCTAGAATTAAAGATGGAATGAAATATGGTTGAACATTTTCTTTAATTTAATTGTCTTTCTGATATTTTATTTACAAATTTGTCCCTTGCTTCTGTGAAAGTTTCGTCTCTGTTTTGTTTGATGCTCTTGATACAAAATAGAACTATATATGTATATGTTATTGTATGAAATGTTAATTAGCTAGCGTAATATTTAATGACAATAAATTAATTTATGAAAAAAATGGTTGACTGCACTTTCGACATCAGTTCATTCAGTGGAAAATTAGAAAATTGATTATCCCAAGCACCAATATATGAAAACTTAAATTTTTTAAGCTTTGATGATTTGCAAAATCGAAAAAAAACATTTATATTATTGAAAGTTTCTGGATGAAAATTGTTAATCAATGCGAAAACCGCATACTGATTCACATAACAGAAAATTTTCTTTTTTATCGTTTACAAATTGCTTCAAGCACGAGTGACTTAGTTTGTTGTGTATATTTTCTCTAGTTTTATTGTTTCTAATTCCTTTCGAACCATTTTATAATATAAGAGTATAAAATATATATATATATATATATATATATATGTAGGTATGTATCACTTCTCATGCCACAAACCTTTGCATAGTCCCACGGGTGTAATTTGTGGAAAATGTTCATTTTTCGTTTTGCGATTTTATTTTTTTCTATTTTTTCTATTTTCAACCGTATTAAATGGAACTTTTGAGTGGCTCTCCCATTATTCAGTCTTTTATTTTTATGGTGTGGTGAATAAGCGCGATACTTTTGTGTAATAGTGGTGAATGCCAATGGTACGGCGGCGGGTCGGAGACTTAGGTATATTGTATAATTATAATTGTTTATTGTAATTGTGTATAATTTAACCTGTTTAAAAATATTTCTTAATAGTATTTATTAGGAATGGTTTTCACCAGTGTCTTTGGGCGGTGCACTGATTTTCCGAAAGAGTATATAATAATTCCAATGAGAGATCTAACTCTACAGTATAATTACAAAGATAAAATTAACTCAGAAAATCTAATCTAACCTATAATCTAATATAAGCAAGTGTGATTAGTATGACTTGAATTATAATATATTAATCAGTCCGTCTTGTGGTTGACTAACTTTGCACGGTGGCTGTCGTACATACGGTCTAACTTTTACATTAATTAAATATACTGCACTCTGATTTTATTGGTTTATGGACGGCTAATCGGCTCTTTCTATCCGATTAATAATTTAAAAAAAATTAGTATGTAGATAAAGTTTTTTTTACAGGCAATTCGGAAGATGAGAACAAGATTATAAGATCTCTGCTGTAATATGGTAGAATTAAATTGTCATTTTAAACGAATAAAAATCTTTGGATTAACAAATACAAACAAAATCTATTTACAATATATTTTTTGTTGATTTAATTTTTTTTTTTAAACCTGAAGCTTATCCTATAATCCACCTAATCCAAATAAAACAACTTAAACTAAATCCACATTTTATCCAAGGATTTATCACAGAAAATATTGTAACCTACACAAGAGATTAAAGTAAAATTAAAACAAATTGTGAATGGGTTTGTACTCTTGATCTCAATATTGTCTGGATAGAGACCAATCCTCTAAAATGGTTGATGCGGGCCCAAAAATATAATAAAATGTTAATGTGAAAATTTTCAGTAAAACTTCTCCCTCACCTCATAGAATTTTTTGTTGCCCTTAAGTCCCGCCCAGTACATAATTACTGTATGGAGTGTAAAAATTGAACGGAAATTCGATTTTCATCATATGATAGCGTTATTTTCCTTAGATGAGCGAAGATTGTTCTACTACAGTTTTACAGAAAATAAAATAATTCGTTCGATTTGTGTTATTTTTTTTTATTTATATTTTATACGTAGATAAGTGATTACTTGTGGTTATTTTTTATACGTGAGTTTAAAAGGTCTTTAAAATTAAATTATGAAAATCCGCTAAAATATCTATATGCAGGAATACTCTGGAATTTAAGTTAGAAAATCCGTAGACATATCAACGGTACATATGTATATCCGCGAAAATATACTTATATATATCCGAGGAAATAATCTATGGAAAGTCTTTCGACAATTTTTTTTTTTGTATAGAAATCCACGAACTTCGCGGAACGTAGAACTTTCAATATATTTTTTCAGTCAACTTCCAACAATAATTCAAGGATTTTCTTGCCATATGCATTAGGGTGAATCGTTTTTATATGAAAAAAATTCAACTTATTGTGCGGAAAAATTGCAAAATAATATTTAGAAAAAAAACAAGAGTTTTTTTCAAATTTTTATCATTTAGATTGAGAGACCTCCAAGAGCTTCAAAATTTTTAAAGTATTGAAAAAATCAGTTAGAAAATTGCATAGCATGTGAATTTCTTATAAGATTAATCAGTTTTTATGCGGTTTTTGAAAGGTTTTCTTATGTTATATTATATTTTCCATAAAAGGTTTATTTTCAGTTGAAAAATTTTGTGGTAGTAGACCGTTGGGATCGACTTTTTTTAAGTATTTTTTTTTAAAACTTTAAGCCAAACGTCAGGATAAAAAAATTAAAATTTTGGAATCACTATTCGCAACTTTTCCGTACTATAGTGATATTGATTTCAATAAAAGTGCATTTCAATCCGTCCTAATATTCATATATGCTCGGATTCATTTAAAATTGGATTTAATATAAATCTATCATTAAAATTGTTACTATAGGATTATTATAACAAAATTGCAAAAATGTGTGCACCTGCATTATCGATCAATGAATACATCAACTTATTCTGCATATATACAAATGTGCAAACAATTCTGATCTCTTTACGTTATAGTTATAATAATAAAAACCTCATTTGCATTATTTGATTTGAACAAAACAAAACGGGTATATGTACATTTTAAAAAAAAATGTATTATAAAATACCAACGAGAACAGTTTTTTTTGATAAAATCAATGCAAAACCTCCATCTAATTTCCTTTTTGAATCGAAATTTTCAAATATTGACAAAACAAAAATACATATTTTATATAAATATTTCCGACCAAAAATAAAACATTTTTGCATGGCTAAGTATAATGTGCCCAATGTGGAAATTGAGGTTATACACTATAACTGGAATATTTTCAAGAAAATCTGATCCTTTGGGAAATTTACTTATGCTAGGACGAACTGTGTGTGTGTTGGAAACACTTTTTTTTTCGTTTTTTTTTTTTTTTTTAATATTTTGCGGTTTGGGTATATCGTTGACTGGTCACGTCAGGCCCAGTGTATATATATGTATATATATATATATATATATATGTATAGGAGTAGGTGGCCAATGGGATAATATATATCCTCTGGAAAAGAAACAATTCTGATTTGGTTCAATATTATTATAGTACGTGAATTTCTTTCCTAAGTAGTCAAATGTCTGCTCTTTTGTGTTGTAATATCTGACGGTTTCTTTGTTATTTATGTTCCGTTGAAGTCTTTTGAAATTTCATGGTTTGATGTTTTAATATTTTTCAATTTTGGTTGTGAAAAAAAAAGGATCAGCCCTTGGGATATATATTTAATTTACACAAAATGTATTTAGTTTACATGCGTGTTTTATGATTTTGAAAGGTTTCTCCTTCATATGAAAGAAGATAATTTAATTTTTCATCTGTAGATTTTGGGTAAAAAGAAAAAAACCCATTTCATATACTACACACATATTAAACATTAATAAATAAAATTAAAAAAAATTCTATTGACTAAGTACATGTATAAGTACTTGCTATTTAGAAGTATTTGCTAATAGACAAATATTTGGATCATGAAAATAAAACTTACGTAAAATGGGGACCTATAAACTCAATTAGTAGTGATTTGGATGACAATGTTTTTCAGTAGGCATAAATATTCAATTTTTTTTTACATTTTTTATTTTTTTTACTGGTTTTACTGGTTGTTTTCGTGGTTACACACTGTGTATGTGTGTATGTAAATTGCATGCAGATTTGTATGCCAACTAAATAAACATTGACTGCAACTTAGCATGAAAGCGTGTTTAGTATAAAATATGATGGATTGTAGAAAATAAATTTGAATAGAAAATAATGCCATTTATGAACAATTACTGATTCAAATCAATAGATTACATGATTCAAATCAATAGATTAACAGAAATATTTAAATATTGGAGAATGCATTACAGTATTTATTATAATCCGCAGTGGTTTGACTGTTGACTATTAAGGAAAAGGTCCCCGGCTCAACGAGAAATATTCTCTGGAAGTTTTTCGTAAGGGTATTTACCCAATACCCATATCAACTCAGTGGTAGAGGAGAATAGTTTTCGATAGTTTATTTTTCAATTTTTATAATTTTTTGCAAATATTTGACTTATTCCTTGTTCTCTTATCACGTCAAACTGTCAAAGTGTTAAATATCTAATATCGATTTTCAGTATAGTTAGGGTGCATTTAATAATTTTAAATCATATTTTTGGTTTTTGCTTTCTTGGTAAACAGCATCTGTAATAAACTTTTCTGACATGACTGATAGCAGATCAATTACAACAAATTTCATTAAAATTTTTCTTATTAAATTTTGTTTATTTTCAAAATTGTCACTAAAGTTATTCTAAATATCGACTATCGAACAATTGTCGATAGTAACAAACCATTATCGATAATTGATCGATAGTGAAAAACAATCGATAGTTTTCCTTCTCTATTCAGTGGTTACTGGTTACCACTGCCATGCAAAAAGGACAAGAATCTATAAAATGAATGTCTAATAGCGTTAAAGCCAAATTACTTCGAGAACAAGTGGAAAGAAGACACAAATTGATTTTTAAACATAAGAAATGGTCCGCACACAAATTAGGAATTATCGAAAATCAAAATATCACTCCACTTTATTATATTTGGGATTGTCCAACGATCATAAATATACCTATGTATGTATAATAATATCTTTACATCGCTTAACATCTATCAAAATCTTCTTAACTTTACCCTTCTCTATTATTTTATTATGAAAATATTGATTGATTGCCACCATAGGTGTGTGTGTGTATGTATATATGTTTATGTTTAGTATGCAATATGTGTACCCTGTGCTTTGAACCTAATAATCGTTTTATAATGTAGGCAATGTACCTATACCTCCTATACATTCAGTTTATATGACTGTGGGTGTATGTGTGTATTTAAGAAAGCAATGATATGAAGCATTTCAACACACACAAAAAGGAGCAAATTGCCAGTTTTATTAAAAAAAAAAAAAACTCGAACAATATATGTATTATGGCAATGTGCCAAAAGCACAAATCAAAGGACACAAACATAGCTCACTTACCTTTTCTTTTTATTATTTTCCGCATGCCAGCTCCTGGTGCCGCATACGAAATTTCAAAAGAGAAATTTTTTTTTTTTCACAAAAAGAAGGAAAAATGAGAAGAAAAAAATCAAAATGCAAAACCTCTGACTATATATACATATATTATATATATAGGAAAAAACATTTATTTTTCTCGTATAATGCAAATTGTTCACAAAATCATAATTTCCTTGTGACTAAGTCTTTTGTGTGGGAATTCTCACTGTTATTCCCAGACTAATTTAAATTACATATAAACTCTTGATCAGATAAGTTATGACAATATATTATATAAAATCCACCAGAGAGATGAAGAGTCGAATTGGTATTTCGGCTTTTATACTTGAATGTTAGGAAAAATTCCATTTTTGCTATGTGATTTATCATTTTCCTCTAGATATATAATATTTTCTATTTTATATATATTTTCATAGTGTATGTATTTTTGTTTGTTTTATTTTTATTTATTTTTTTTTTCTTTTTCATATTGTTTTTATTTAAGGATTTTATTTCAATAACAAAACTTTGATGCTGTGTCATATCACTATATGTATATATATACATATACATCTGTACATATACATCTGTACATATACGTATGTATTAGTTAGTTTTTTCATTTTTTTTCGCAAAGAAAAGTTGCGTTAAATAAATACATAAATCCTACCATAAAAGCATAAATGTCATGCAAAATTACAATTGACTTATTTTAATCTTATATACCATACAAATATTATACAGAAAGAGAGTTTTTGTAAAGATATTTTTCTTATATACACGAAAAAAACAACGAAAGGAAAAAAACAAATAATTTTTATGACACAGCAATAAAAAAAAATAAAAAAATTGAAGATTATTTAGTCAGTGGCGAAGCGTTAAAATTAATGATCCAATTACCGTGAGACTATTTAAAAAAAAATCTTTTGTGATCATAATAGTTTTTTAGGGATTTTATAAAAAAAAGATCAAATTTTAAACTTTCTTAGTAATTATTGAAGATAAGAATACACAGCATTTACCCTGTTCACGCATATATGCACAAATGATTCCACCAAATTTTTTTTATTTTTAGTGCTATTTTTTAAAATAATTATTTTTTGCACAGGTCATTTTTCCTCTTTTTTATTTTTTTTTTTCTATCTCGTTAGTTTGTGTGCAAAAAAGATATTTATTTAAAAAAATGGTGGCAAGATTTGTGCATGCGTAAAGAGGTTAGAAAAAAATTAACCCCTCGAGTTTTACTTAAAAAAAAATTTTGAAAATTTTCGCAAAAATATTTTTAAGGTAACTTTTCTTATAAGAACTTTCTACTATAAATATATATATCCTGAATAATTTAAAATTATTTATTGGTTTTTTATGCTTATCCATTTTATGTTCATACATAGAATTATTTTTTTGAGAAATTTTATTTGAAACAAATCTGATAGTATATTAAAAAAAAAAACAATCAATATGCTCGTTTTCGATTATTAAGATCCTCACGAAATAATTATCATGCTTCGCCACTGTTAGTTACATTATAAGTTTCATTTTTTATACATCTTTAAAAAAAATAAACATTTTTAATATTAACTTTATTTTTTTCTTGTAATTAATATAATTAAACACATTTTATTTGGTAATTTATGTACAAGTTGATCTAATTAAGCTCACAAATATTTACAAGGACATTCGATGGTAGAAAATTAAATTATATATATATATATCTATATATGTATATAATTTTCATAGTAATAGTAATGTATCGAACTAAAAGGAAAATTATATGATAGTTTTATAATTATAAAAAATTACATTTTTTGTGTAAATTTACAGTCATGAGTTAAAAAACCATACAAGTGAGAAAAAAAAATAAATTTTTGTAAATAAAAAAGAATGCGTGAACGCTGTCAGTGTACTGCCTACATTTGATGAGGACATGTCACCTAAAAATTTGAACAAAAATAAAAACCGTTAATTTATATGTACTTAATTAGATCGGTTTATTTAAGGAAGATGCGTTCAATAATCACAGCAATAATCGTAAAGTTATGTCAGTGTTTGCCATTCAGCTGTCCAATGAGTAAATGAACTCGTAAAATAATGCCTGACATTTTGTTGCTTCGATATATGGTAGTCGAAATAAGCACGAAAAAGCCTTCTATAGCTTTGTGGAGCCAATTTTAATGCGTGCTCAGTTAAATGAACGAAAAAAAATTGGTATGACAGAGCTATCCTATGTAAAAAGGGCGTTTATATTCCTGATATAGTTTTCACCAAAAACTTGTATGGAATGGAATTCACCCGTTTTCCAGTTATTGGTAAGTGAAAAAATTTCTTACTTAATGTCCTCTCAATCAGCAATTTTATTAGGAATATAAAAAAAATTATGCAACAGCAGTAAATTTAATTAGAAAAATAAAGAATCAGCATTTTTGGCTAGAAAATTATGCTTATGTAGTTCAACGGTCCAAAATGTAGGCATTATTGGGAGATAAACTTTCTCTTAATTAATCCAACAACAAAAGAAATAATACTTACTTTGAATTTGTGTCATGTATGTGTCCTTTTTATCACTAATATCACCGTCTTGAAGAGAAAATTGATCATATGGAATGTTGTGAATTAAATTTACACTATTGCTTGCCGATGCCGATGGTTTTGGTCGTTCCTGTTCAATACTCTTCTCTGTTTTTTGCAAATAAATATCATGCACTTGCGACACGCACCTTATCTTTAATTGAAAGGAAATTAATTTTCCGGAAATCCCCAAAAAGATTATATATACAGAATGTCTGTTTTCGTTTTCAATTTAAAATACCTTTAATTTTCCACGATTGAAATGTTGCTCAGTAATTACAAATTGAATGCCAGAAATTGAGGTTTCCAAATCAGTTCTGTGGTCTTTGATTGTTCTGTAGGTTCTCACATTTAAGGGATTTGGCTATATGTAAGACGATTAAAAACATTAAACAGCTTTAGATGCAATTAATTTTAATTGTAGAATTTCGTATACATATTGGATTTGCTTCTACACTCCTCGCACACTGGTCTGTGCTCTGGTGGGGTTGATTCAATGTATTAACTTAATTATTTAGAAAGTTTTTGAACTATGAATTTGAACTCCTTTATAGTTACAATTATGTTTGTAAATTTTTGATTTCATTTCACTTAGGGAAAATGATTATGCAGACAAAAAATACATTATGAATTAAATTAGTAGAATCGTCCATGATAACATTATTTGGACGAAATTAGAAAATTGTTAAAAAATTAAAAAAACATTTATTTTATAGAAAACAAAGTTACGATTTACTCAAAACTGACACTCATAACACAGTGGCGGATTAAGCGGTAAGCGGACTTTGCGGGTGTGTAGGTCTTAAAATGTCTTTTCATTAGGATTCAAGGAAAATAACGTTTTTTTTTCATACTTATATAGCAAATAGTTAAAGTCATGGTAGGGAAAGAGATACACTTCAAATCTTTGATTAAAACGATTTCATTAAAAACAATTTAATAACTTGATGAATATAGCCTAGCCTAGACCGGAATTTTCTTAACAACGTAGAAATACTCTTTTTAACTAAAATCTTCTACATTTTCGAAATTTACTGTGTCTTCAAACTGTTTGTTAGAAGAAAATCGTTAATTTTCTAGTTGCCGCTAGTGTGTAAAAAATTTTAAAAATTGATGCTATTTTTGATCATAAAACCATTAAAAAAGGACTTTTTTTCATGATGGAAAGAATATTTTAGTACAGAAAATTGTATTTCACTCCCAACCGTTTTTATAAAATAAAAACTCCATTTTTTTGTGTTAATTTGATTTTTATGCTATTACTTTCTTTATATGTTTTCTACTAAAATCCCCTGTTTATGTCGCAACTCGAATTTGTATCCCATAGGTATATATTGCACACATAATATTCGAAGTTCGTACGATAGAACAAAAAAAAAAATAATAAATTCAGAAAAAGCTTCTTTTTGCTGGTTTATATCTCAGGTAACACACCTATTCTTGGCCTAAAGTTTGTTTTTTTTTTTTTTTTTGATAATATAATGTGTGTCTGTGTATACATATGGTATATAGGTAAAACCAACATATGTATTGGTGTAGGAGTAGGTATAACTATCAAGTTTTCCCATTATCGGCCATATGCCCATGTAGAGATGTAGGAACGAAAAACGTCCGTTTGAAAAAGTTTTGATAACTCAGTTTCAGTCAAAGACTATATACGATTACATGGCAAAAAGGAACTTTTTATATTCTATCTTTTTACTACGATGTATAGGCAAGGTATAAATAACGATAAAAACATACAGAGTACAAATATATTATAATTCTATAATTATATATATACACCCTATATGTTTGCACATATATACGTAACTGTATGTGTGTATATTTAAACATTAGCAACAGCCAGATATAATTTCAAAATGAGCTACATATGCCCAGATTATAACACACTGTGACAATACATGTAGGAATAAATTCGCATTGCTATAATCAAATATAAACTCCGGTATAACCACAACCGCAAACTCTAAATTAACCTGTCAGTCAATTTACCCTCAGACACGAACAAAATATGACATTATATGAACAAACATTCCCATTGTACTCAAATTAAATTAAGAATTCCAGAAGCAGAAATTATCATTCATCTCAAGCAAAAATATCTTAGGAATTTTCCATGAGGCTGTGGGTGGTGGGGTGGAGTGTGCGGGGTAAAATAAGCTTTTGGGTTAGTTATTAATAACACTTACAGGCATGTCGTTAACCGTCCATGTCAAATTAGCTGCCGGCTTTGAATGTTTCGATGTACAGTTGGCTCGTAGACTATCTCCAGTACGGTAACGTGCACGAATCCCTAAAATAACTGGTCGATGCTCTGGTACTTCTACAAATGATTTTTGTTTTTCGGATTATTGATTTAATAATGAAAGATACTTTCTTGCATGTATAATGTACAAACATATACCTACACATATATAGTACATATAGAAAATAGCTCGTTTCAATTAACCATTTCATTTTCGTTATTTAATTTTTTTTTTTTTTTTTTTAAATTAATTTTTGATTTACAAAAGGTAGCAGTGAAAAGCATCTGTTTTAAACATCTTATATAAATCATGCTTTTGAATAAAATGTTAAACAAATTTTTTTTTCTTATAATTTTCTGATAAAACATTATAATTCTACAATAAAGAAATTTGAAAAATCTGTCTGCTGTCTTCAAAACTCATTATTTTCTTAGATTGATTTTGCTTTATATACTACCTGTATGTTTATTAGGTACAGGACGTCCCTGATATATCGCGGAGGTAAGGTTCCACAAAAATGCCGCGTTATACAAATCGTTTGCGTTTGTATAGCGTTATACGAGACAAGGAGCCCACAGACAGAGTAGGTTTACGTTCCAAATCAAATAAAATGCTTTTTTTATAAATTATGAAATATGTGACAAAATCAATATTTGGATATTTCAAGTTTCAAGATCGTGTTATGCGAAACTGCAACCGTCTTCTAGAAAAGATGTCTGCAATATGTAGCGAAATCGCGATGAATCAAAACCGTACTTATGAAAGTTCCGCGTTATACGAACGACGTCTGTATATTTACTAGACTATTATTTAAAATTGAGGCACTCTCAATCTAGTCTCTTTATAATGAAAAATTAACTTAAAAGAAGACATCATCCGTAACGCCCATGCACAAAATACCTTCAATTAACCAGGTTAAGTCATAAGCTAATCGACCTAAGTAAATTGTTGTTAATTATTGTTCCACTATAATTAAGCATATCAATATTGGTTTGAATTTGGGATATTTTGACGAAAATTTTAAAAAATGTCAGCCAAAATTACTAAGTTTTATTTAGTGAAAAATTTGGAAATGACAGATCATATACCGTCTCACACTATCCCTATATTTGACAGAAAAATTAATCAAACTCGATACATTTAATTTTATGACATCAATATACGATGACACCCTGTGTTTAACATTTTCTATCTTTAATAATTTCATACTATGAGTTGATAGACAAACTTTATAGTTTAACTATTAAAATCGAATTTTTTTTAACCCTTCCAGAGTGCACAATCGTATTATACATATGTATGAATGTATGTGTATATTATTACACAAAAGGGTATGCACTGTGCAAAGTATAGTGAGTGTTTTATTCTTTGTTACACTGGTTCGCAGCTATTTTATTTTTGTATTTTTTTTTTATTTTTTTTTATTTCTGTGTAAAACTCCAAAGTTGTTATCCCATTGCTGCATTTTTACATGGCAATATTTTAACAAAGTGTACATAACTTTTACGATGCTATGCAAAACTTATCTAAAACAATGTACTGAAAAGAAACCACCCCAAATTGACTTCTTTCCAAAAAGTCCTATACAGATTTTACTTCCGCTTTGTCTACTCCTGTTTTATATGGGTGTATAAAAAGGAGGCAAAAAAAAAATCTCTATATATATTCATGATAATGTTTCTGTGCATCGGAAAAATTGAAAAATAACTTTTGCATTATATATTATATCGTGATATTTGAATCATAAATCATAATACTGTGTGCACCTTACCAAAAATAAAATATTTTTTTTTTATTATTTATAAATAATATATGTATATTGATTTACCTACGACTTCCAAATCTCCCGATTCGATCAATGTATGAAACGATGGGGCGTCTGCTGAGACCTCACAACTATATTTTCCCGATACCGATGGTTGAACTGATGCCAAAGTAAGTTGGCTTTCGTTGGACATTGAACGCTGTAAATACAAAAATAATGTAGAGGAGTAGGTAGTTATATATATATTTATGTACATTGGTTGATCGACCATAAATATCATATAAATAACGAAAACTTGGAATATGATTACTTTCCATATATGTAGGTATTTTTTTTTCGTATAATCTGTATATACATATATCGATATCGACATAAAGAAACTCTGTATCATCATCATCCCCCTCCGTATATTTATCAGAAGAATATTTTTCGTATATAAAAATATAAATTCAAATTCAAAGTTCTTGCAACCATTTAAAAAGTTTTATGTCTGTGGAGGCAAATAATCGTACAAAAAGCTGTCTTGGGAACTATTATGGTCGTTATAGTTAATACATTATGAGAAGATTACAGTGTGGAATACACACATAACCTACCTATAGTGAATTTTGAGGAAATAACGATACTGTAAATGGGTTGAGGTGTATGTTATAGGCTATATATATATATATACATACACACACACACATACATACATATATGAATATGTTATATAATAGATATTATACAAAACAAAATTTATGCCTCAGGTAGAGCTCATGACATTTTCCAACAAAACCTATATCGCTACACAGAAAGTGGTTTATTTATAGTCTTTACTTAAACTTATTCGATTACTTCAATATGACTTTTGTTGATAGTATTTGTTTTGTTTAGCCCATGGGCGTAGATAATTCTTGGGCCGTTTATTTTATATGTTTGACTAATGTGATCACAAATGTAAATATGTATGTAGCAATTTCAAATAAAGGATGTTCTTTTGAGCAATTAAAATCCACAGAAATCTTAAACGATATCTATGTATAGTTAGTTATTAGCCGAAATTTTTTTTTCTTCTCTTACATTGATTGGTATTTTTACTGAATAGGATCACTAACTTTGATTCTACTAAAACTCAGAAATTTCTAAAGTATGTATAGCTCAAACATTAGATATAGCACTGAATTATTTAAATTTATATTTTACGTTTATCTCACTTTTCGACAGGGTCATTTATAATTTAGCTCTCATCTGTCTAGTACAGTAGACTTAAAACTGAAATCTTACGATTTAATAGTTATTAGATGTGGAATATTCTCTTTTTGTAATGTTAACTCTAACTGTCACGTAGTTTACACAATTACATAAACTCATAAACAGTTTTAGCTAATAAAAAAATACATTTTTTCAATCCTTCACACGAAAAATCATCCTTTAAAACGGAGACTGACATCCTATAATATATACTGACACCCTATAGTATATAACCCTCTACTTATATTTGTAATTTCTACCCTTAAGTATCTCCCATCAACAATACTGAAAATCAAATTTCAATTTTCTGTTAAATGAAAACTTACCAAAACGCTGATTCCATTCACCACAAATGTTTTCATTGCGGGATTCTCTTTCGGTGTATATCTATAAAATTCTCTACGTCCTTTGTACCATTTTACTGAATATAAACTATCACCTTCCATATCATAAAGGCAAATTAACTCTGCATTATCGCCTCGTTTAACAGCAGCGGGAACAGTTACTCTGACATCACGTAAAGCATTTACTGTAAAAAAAAAAATACATAAATAAAATTACACCTATCGTTTTTAATTAAATTGTTGACTTTACTAAGTAATTAAATTATGTATTTTTGAAAAATATTTTGGTGTTCATATAAGTAGGTATGACGTGAAGACTTTAAGTTTTCAGTTACATTTTGTAAAGTGGAATTTGACTTTAGAAATGGCCATTAGTAGAAGATTTCTATTACAATTTTTTTTTTGATATTGCCATTTTTCTTTTTTAATCGGCTGTGGACTGATGCAAATTATCACACTTACTCAAAAATGCACATTTAATGAGATGAAGGAGCCAATTATATTATATTTAAAAATGCACAATTTAACAAACGTGCGAACATTTCACACAGATATGAATTTCATATATAAAAAACTAACAATACCAGAGGAATTTCAATCAATTTTCTATTATGTATTATGTGTTCGATCCTTAAATAATTCGACTTAAAAGATTCGACATCCCATAAATTGACAATATCGAAAAGAAGTAGGTAGGTTGATATATACCTATTCTCAACAGCCAAGCAACACAACTATTAGAAATATACTTGAACCCTCGTTTCGACGATGTCATTTCATCAGAAATAAAATAATATGCTGCTGAAAGCGATCTCATTTTTGTTTTTCCCCCATGAGAATCTGAAAAAAAAACCTTTTTGAAGCGAGTTCAAAACTTGAGAAATGTGCTGTCTGTCAATCCAATTTTACTTTCTTTTCTATGAGTAGAATGACGACACATACATTACATTTGTACATATACAATTCGCATACCTATGGATATAAAAAGGATATAAAAGCATCTAACTCTATCGTCTACATATATCTACTATGTAGTATGTAGGTACAGAACTCTGAAAGAGGAGTATAAATGGATGCTAAAATGCTTTGGTAAATTAGTGTGGTCGATCGGGATTTTTAGAAATTAGTAGGTACAATGAAATTTCATTTCGTTTGAATGAAATAGAGGATTTGATTTCTTTTTCATTAACATTAGAGTATCGTATTTTATCTAATTTTCTTTAAATGTGAAAAGCTAGAGTTTGTATTGTTAAGTTAAGCACCAATTAAGTTTCTACGCATTTTATTAATTTGATAAATTTTAAATTGACGCTATATAGAGGACACTAACAATTATTAAGTGGGGTGGGCATGCGCCGAAAAAAAATAATTAAATATAATATGTGTCTGAATAATTGGACATTAGTATAGCTAGATGGAATTAGAGTTTATAAATTGTATAGTCGTGGCCGCACTACCATATGGAGATAAATATGACTACGAAATTTATCTCTTGTTTCCAGTTATTTATTTATCGTATGGAATTCTTAGCCAGAAGATTCACGTTGCGAATAGTTTGGCTTCTGTTTTGATAGAGCTTTCTGAACACAGTCAGCGGAGGCCTATATCTTTGTACTTTTAAATCATTTCCGTTAAAAACATTGCAACTGCTAAATTTGACAAATTCTTATATTTTTTCTAACATTCGAAAGTTTCCTTCATTTAATGGTCAATTTTTAGCAATTATTCCCTTAGACCTACAGTTTTAAATGGAATCGGACGCACTCGGTCCAAAGCTTAAACTCCAAACGGGAGCAAAATACATAATATTTTCCCCCAGACAGGGATCGAACCCGGGACCTCCCGTTCCAAGAGCATTACCTCTATCACCGAGCTATTTCGTCGGTATTGTTTTCAGTGACATCAGTTCCAGTTTCCAGTGACAAATCTAGATAAACATTAGCTAATTATTATCTTCCGATGAGGTATGAAGATACTATAAGAATTAATTATAAAAGTTATCGATTTTACTACAATAGTGGTTTTTCTATTTATTTTCCACCAACATTTATTTGAGTGTAAGTAATATATTACATAAATTCTTATATATCTTTAAAATGCAAGAATATACTTATGTACAATGTAAATATATATGCACATATATAGTACCTACAATCCTACATATAACTGTGAATTGTACACAAATCTCAGATTTAAGGTAAAGAAGACACAAAAGTGTACAATGGAAATTGAGTGATATAACTCTTATTCTTTTATGTATGTGCTTCTAGAGTACATTGTTTCGAATAAATGAAAAGAACATACATATATATAAAGAGTAGATTTTCTTGTTGTTCGTCTATATTTCTATAGAGGAGGATCCTCTTTGCCAGAAACTACAAATGGATTTGAATTTTTTAGCTTCACTTTATGCAAGAGGTTTTCTCCTTCAAACTTGAAATGCTTAAAATAACGTATAGAAAGTGCTTTGTTTAAAACAAATAATAAATGCAGGACTCGTTAGCCAGGTGCTATACCAGGTAGCTTTTAGATTCAAAACGATTTATATCCATTTTTATCTTAAACGTGTGTACGCCATCATTTTTATATAAGAACCGTATATAATAATTTTATTGTTTTATGTGAAATTAATTGCAATGAGGTCGAGTAGTTCAGATTCTATATTTTATTATATATATATAATTTTTGTTGTTGCTAATATGGTCTCTATTACTAAATAACTCATACTCAGGGTTGTTAAAGTAATAATTTTTTACGAATTTGTTACATTTGTTACCAAACATTGCTAATAAATGGAACAAATGTAACAAATGTAGCAAACTAATACGATTCCGTCCAATTCAGTTTGACAGATACATGAAATAAACCCATCACAAAAGACATATTCAGAATTGTTCCAAAATATTTCAGAAAGGCAAATTGGCAACAACCATTATTGTGTTAAAAAATTGGTTCCAATTTTGGTAGCAAATACATACATGTAGGAAATATAACTTGATTTTCGTCGTGTACTAGTAACAAATTAGGTATTTTATCGATCATTTATTATTTTAACAACTCTGCTCATACTGCTCGGTTTCTAATTGCAAATAGGAAGATCAAAATTAGAAGGACTATGACAAAACTAAAAGAGTGCTCGGTCCGAAAAGAAGAAGAATAAAGTCAAAAACTGTGAGATGGTATGATCACCTAATGCAGGGCTGCTTCCACAAATAACTAAATACATATAGTTATTATGTACGTATAGACAACAAATTAGTTTGAACTTGAATGATACTTTTTGAACTTTTTTAATAACACAAAAAACATTTAACAAAAAAAAAAAAAACAACTTTCTTTTAGTAGTAGGCACTTAAATAAAAACAGCTACAATGTTTATTTTGAGAGTCTATTAAAAAAGTTGTTCGTTCGCTTTTACTTGTGAACATTTGTTTTCTCATTTAGTACTCCCACTCGTAAACCAAATAAATTAATTTCAGTTTTGATTAAAGTTTCTTGCAAAGTTATTATTTTGTGCTTTTGTGCATAAAATAAGATTAAATAATTATTATTCATTCTGCACTACCATATATTGTCATGTGCAAAGTTGGATCTACTTTTTCATGCTCTTCTATATATTGTCATCATAGTACTCTAACTATAATACGTCCGTATGTACCAAAACTATAGCACTATAGGTCAGGTTTCATTTATAGAAATTTTCTCTTCCATTCTATCCTCAACGTTCTTCATATAAACGTTACGGTTATCTACATACTATATATAAATATATATGTAGGTACATATAGTAACATTTCCTTTAAGTTGTTGAACACTAATTGGGCTATGTTTTGCTGCATGTAATTAGTTACTTACTGAAAATAAGTTTTACTTCAATAACAATATTTTGTAAAGAAAAGACTATATTTTCTATATAGATTTTCTATATACATATATGGCTGCTCCCAGAGTATAAAGTAACCGGTACAATTAATCTGTACTTCATTATAAACTCATTAGTTCTACTAGAATAATTAGAATTATCGTGGTTTTATTTTCATTTCTAGAGAGTAGTGTCGGTACATTGAAATAAAAGTTCATTTTAACAAAGACTCCAGTTTTTAGTTCATAAAATAATTATTTATAAACTGTAAAGAGACGACACTTAGAGATAGAGCTGATAATAGAATCTTTATTACAATACTTTGTGTTGTGAGTGAGTTTTAAATGGTTTTTAATTGTGTGTTATTTTTTTTATTCAGTATAAATGTAACGAAAATTTTAAATTTCTTAATTACATTTTGGATCGTAATTTTGGGATCGTCTTAATGAAAATGTAATATTTGTATACCTATAGTAAATTTCTCCATTTTTCTTTCAACAGAGACAGATAGATAGACTTCATATACATATATTCTTTTTAGTCATTGTATGTAACTAAAACAAAGAATTGAACGTTGCCTAATTGCAATGGCTGGATTATGAGTTTTCGTGGTAGGGTTAGGGAGGCACGTGACTTATCTGTTTTCTTTTCGTTTCCATTCAGCCGGTATCTCGGACTTCCGTTGATCGTGGACGAACTTGATTGTTTTGACCCCATGCATTGAACAAATGTTGTATAATTATTACTTATATGTTAAATTATGTGTAAAATGTATTTAATAAATATAATTTATGTAAGTACAGCTAACCCTCCTACAACACGGTTTCAATTTGACACGATAAAAAAAATTACGGAAATTCTCGTGTAACACGGTTTCAGTATAACATGATAAGAAAATTTCCAACATT
Organism: Platyura marginata; assembly: GCA_026745375.1. Lineage (NCBI taxonomy): Eukaryota > Metazoa > Arthropoda > Insecta > Diptera > Keroplatidae > Platyura > Platyura marginata. The sequence goes on from JANSTT010001452.1 coordinate 27,379, forward strand.
CTCGTATAACACGGTAGTTCTACAATAGTCTCATACAACACGGATTTATGTTGGAACCTATCTACCGTGTTATAGGAGGCATACTACTTCACTGTACAATTCAGAACGTCTACTCTGAACGTCGGATCATCGAGCTCTGGCAATCTCGTTCGTTTACTGCGCACTCGCTCCGCTAGCCATTGCTTGCTTGACTCAACGAGCTTGAGGTAATCCATAGATGGCGGAGGAATATTTTACTAGGAATCCATATAGGAATATTTATAGATTTTTAATCGAGTTGACAATTTATCATATATGTATGACATAATTGTAGTGACCGAGAGGGACGTTACAGGAGAGTTATTGGTCTTAAGTAATATTTTTCCTTTTATTTTATTATTATATTAATATTATGTTATGTAAGAATTTATAACTAGTCACAGAATTCCGTTATAATACATAATTATGTACATGTGTATATATGTACAATTGTACATATTATGTAGGTATATAGTGTCATTCAAATGTATAGTTAAATTTGGTGTTGAATAACAGATACTCAAATAAATATACATATAACTACATATGTATATATTGAAAAGTCCTCGCATTTGTAAACAAAGAAGTGATGTGAAAATTTGTGATGAGTCCCTATCCTTATATACCTACACTATATATGTTACTATAATGTGAGTATAGTCGTAAAAATGGGTCATTGAATAGAATGGACGTATAGTGTTTTGGCAAATTGATTATTTTTCTATGTCTGGTTGAGCGTTACGACAAATCAAGTTTTACCCTTTTAAAATTCCTTTCACATTAAATGACATTTTAAGTATACATATAACAGAACATTCACATGGCTGTATTATATTGTAAGTTAACTTGATTAAAAGGTTATCCCAAAAAAATAGGGGCAATAGCCTTAACATTATCCACAAATCCAAATTTATTTGGTTATATAATAAACATAAAGATTTTATTTGCTTTCATATTTTATCTTTTCCGAATATTACTGTATACGAGCGAACATAGTTTTAGTGTGGGTATGTTCTCACACCTGGATTTACGATGTATTGTATATTATCCTCAACATTCCTACCCATAGACTTTACTTACATTGGTTTAGAGATATTGGTGGTAACAATAACATTTTTACTTTGTAAGGGTCCATCTTTAAAATTAATTTATATTAGAAAGAGCCACAAATGAACCGGTTCGTACTGCATCTTATTGTGAAATTACTCACGGTATTTTGAAAAAAAAAGAAAAAAAGAAAGTGATTGTACGTGCGTTTAAAGGAAATTTGGAAAATTCGAAAATTTTCTTTGTAGAGAAGACAAGCATATTGCTGCATATAATTTTTCTCATTTCCCCTTTTCATTTCCATTTTTCCAATAGTAACATTAAATTCACCAGGCGCCATCAATTCATAGGTTAAAGTGGTATATAGTTAGTTAGGGGGGGGGGGGGTTAACTTGGTTTGTTTAGGAATGAGCGAATGATTGATTAAACGAATAGATACTGCCATTTACTCCTTACACGTTATCAATAACGTAGATCGTAGACAATGCATAATTAATGTCGATAATGTAGATAACCTAGTAATAGAACCAAATATCAAATTTAGGAACATAACCTACAATTAATTAATGAAAAATATAATTTAAGCATAATTATTAATACTTGAACATTTCTTCTCCTTGTATAAACATATCAACATCAACATGTCATAATAACAATAATGACCCGCTAAAACACATATCCGATGGAATAAATATTGAATACATACACACACACGCATATATATGTACATATATATAAATATACAGAAAAATAAATCCTATTCAGACAACAGGGTTGATTGATTGATTAAATTAAATCAGATGAAGTACGTACGTAAAATACAATAAACAATAGTCCTGGATTTCATTGATTTCCATAAATCACCCAAAAGTTAGTTTATCATTGCGGTTAATAACATACTCGAATATGGTATGTTATTAAGGACGAATTGAACGGACAGGGTTGTGGCCACAGCCCAGTATACAAAAAAAAAAAAAACATTATTATTATTATTGGAATTTTAATGAGATTACATCATAATACATAAACAACATTTTTGTACAGTTAGGTATATATATATATAGAGAGAGAGAGAGAGTAAAAAAGAGAGAGAGAAGAGTTTATAAAGTTTCATAAATGGGTAAAATGCCTTGAGGTGATGAATCGCTTTAAAAATGTTGATGTAAAATTTTCCAAATCACGAACTGTTTGTTGTTTAACTTCCTGCCGACATCATTAGATTTTCAATGTTTATCGAATAAATACACAAATAGTGATTATTTACAATGACAGTGATAACTGGTAAAATAAACGTAATTTTCATGGAACAATTAAATCAGCTAATTACGTGCAATGTTAACACAAAATCAAGTAAATTGGTTCGGATTAACAATTAATTATGTTTAATTGCGTTTGCGTTTTCTTTTTCCAACTTGAAGTTTATATTTGTATTGTATAAATGTATAATTAAGGGATATCTATTTCTGGTTCTGTATATAATCGGACTTCATTAAAACTTCCCCAAGCAAGTCATCAATCTTAGTAAGAAATTGATTTAGTTTAATCAGTTGGCTGAGTAATGGTTTTTTATTTAGACAGGTAAAATATGACAATGTCGAGTGGCATCCAAAACGCTTAATACAAAATAAAGACACAAAATAACAAACGTTGTGCGTATTTGCATATATATTCAATTTTTCTTAAATGATTAAGCTTTCTGGAATACGACTGTCCCAAACAAAATATGCTTATGGTCCCTCTCAAAGAGAATTTATTTTCCTTTATCTCCAACCAACTTAACATTATTTTGCTTTTTTTTTTTTTTTCTTTTTTCCTTTCCAATGCGACATTTAATATCAAAATATCCAGCGGCGCAAATAGAAGTTTTTCGCCGCAGGAATCTACACCTTCGCCACCTCGAACATTTGTTATGACAATAAATCTTTTTATATTATTTTCTTCATTTTTCCTTTTATTTTTTCGGCAAAAATATTGGTCCAATTCTACGGTGTTTAAAAAGGGAACACACCCAGCAAAAAAAAAACTTCTGTATCAAAATCAAATTTACAGGTCTTTTTTTACATAAAGATATCGAGTTACGAAAATTATAATCAAACTTGTGTATATTCGTTCAATTTATTATGTTTATTGATTGAATTGGTTTTTGGTAACGTTAATTTAAAAATAAAATTAAATAATAAAAATTGGAAATTTGTCCACGGAGAAATGTTGTGAAATAGAAAAATAATTTTAAATTGAATTTATTTGTTTTGTAGCCGCCGGAATAAAAAAAATGATTATTTTGATGAACTTTTAAAACCATCTATGTTTTTATTTTCAATTAAGTTAATGACGTTTCTAAAAATGATTTGATTATTAATTTTTTTTACTATAAAGCCATTCTGTATGAAACGTATCAAAAAATCGGGCTGACCATCAACGCTTTGGCTAGAACTTTCAGAATTGTATCTCCTTTCTCTATCTAGTGCATGAGTGATTATTGAAAATTTGGTATCGTTGGAATTTGGAAAGTTGAATTTTTGTTTAGTCGAGAGCATGATGAACACTTTAAAGGGAAAATTAACTTAATTTTAGTATTTGAACCAATTTGCAATTTGCAAGTACCTATATTCTTTTTTTTAATTTTTCCTTAAAAAATACATTCAATAACCTTTCCAACGATACCAAATACGTGAAAATTGGTTCAGATTTGAAGAATCCATGATTTTTGTAGTTGGGATAGTTTTAATTTTTTAGTCATTTTGGCCAAAATTTGGAAATCTAGAAAACCGTAAAAAAATCTAGATTTTTTTCACTCACGCCATATTTATATTTTTCCCCGAGAGTTTTAGGCAAATCGCTGAAGACAAACCCGAAATACATTTCATATGGAATGACTGTATAAATTTCTTCAATTAAGAATACCTTTGGTTATGGACACTACACATTTATGCGTACTAACTGTAAATGTCAATTGTACATATAGTCTTTTTACTATAAGCTTTTCTTCGTTTTTTTGTCCTCCTTTGTCTCGCTTTTCTTTTTTTTAAATTTTTTCTTTCTTTTTTCTTTAAGTTTTTTTTTTTTTTTTAGTCTCTTCCTTTTGACTATTTCTTTACTTTCTCTTTTTCTTTTTGCTCTCTCATTTTTCCTTTTCGCTTGCTAATATTTTTGCATTTTTGCCTTTTAATCTTCTTCTTTTATTTTTAGTTTTTCCTATTCTTCTTTATTTTTTTATTTTTTTAAAAAAAGCTCCATGATAATTGGATCAATAATTCTTTCGCATCGCGTCATACCCAAATGGTTTATTGAATATGTGTACATGTGTACAATGTACATGTACTTGCTTTCAATTGTAATCCCTGATTCAGTCAATTTAAACGCAAGCCTGGTATGGTTTTGGTTCGGATTAAAAAATAAAACACTGATGAATGAGAATTGGGAATATTAGGTATAGAAAATAAAGAAGACATTATGGAACATAATCGGCAAGTATGAAATAGCGTATATTGGACGTATGCATAAAAAAAATATGGATATTAAAGGATGGTTTGAGATCCCTTGCTAAAAATCCCGCAACACAAAATCAAATAAATCTATTCAATTACTAATAAAGATTAAATCTATTCAACGTGTATTTGGTTCAATATTTGCAATTCGTAAGTATACAATTATATATAAACATATAGATACATAGCATATATATATAAGTATATATATATAGCATTTGGTAATAGATAGGTCAGCATCCAATTCACTAATTACTCCTTTAGGAAATTAGCAACAATAATACTCGATCAACTAATAAAGACCATGATTTACGAACTAATTTGCTATCAATATAAACCATATTTATTTCGGAACAATTGCATTGACCAACATTCTAATTAGGTATAGGCCCTCTCCGAACATCTCTCAATTGGTTTCATGAGACTACATATGTATGTATGTACATAATATGCGTATCGATGGATACCAACCAAAGGAAATCAATTACATAATAGAGGATGAAATAAAAGTAAATCATCATGGTATTGTGGTTTTCACATAACAAAAGTCTATAACAGAACAAAACATCAATTAAATAACGAGATTTCCACTATATATAGCCGACAAATATTCAACGTCTGGAAAACAAGACATTTTGTGCTTATACCGAAAAATCAATGTCTAAAAACAAAGAAACTCTTTTCATGGCAGTTCCATTTTTTTTTTTTTTGTATAAAATTGAATATAAGAAACATCAGAAGCTACATATTTGACTATGTAATATTTTCGTATCGATTCCTTATTCCTTAGTTCGTTTCCCCCGTCCATAGTGTCCATATACACTGTGTACAGTGTACACTCTCTGCTTTATCATTATACGCCCATTTGGTGAATTGGGCTTTATCTACATGGGTTATTTCATTAGTTCTAATGCTGGATTACAAGGAAATACAACATAATCAATTATTTACTTATATGTTGCTATATATATACATATGTATATGTTGTGTATATGTAGAGTGTAGAGAGGCCTTGAACATGAGTGCCTCATATTATAGATAGGTTGACCTTTTACAAATTACTTATTTATAAATTTAAGTACAATGTACGAGCATGGAGCATACGATCAAATAATAATGGATTTGTTTGTATGAATTACATTAGAACAAGATTGATTTTCTCGACACAGCTATGATTGCCGTACCCAAAGCAAATTTTGGAAATTGCAATTGTACATATAAGCCGAGAAACATACAATACAATACATAAATACAAGTTTGTTTCATCGTATCCTCTATCAAGACGCTAATCAGAGCGGTTCCAAAATGAGGAGTCGCGAGCCAATTTGCAGTCGCATACAACTAAAATTGGGTCTCGTACAATTAAAAAAGTTAATGCGTTTTTCAAATATTAAAATTGTTTACATAATATTGTAAAATCCTCTCATCAATAAGTGATATCAATGTCTGTTCTAGAACTAAGCTTTTTTACAGCAGTCATTCTATATTCAAAATTTGACTTTATTTCTACCGGAGAGAGCTACCAGTGCACTATGTGCATTTGTGTATAAATTAATCAATTTATCGCAATTTTTTTTTGTTAACCAGTGACTCTCTGCTTCCAATAGTTTCCCTTCGTTATATAGATTTCTTTAAAAAGAAAAAATATGGAAATTTTGTTCGGGGAATCATAAAAATTGAGGCAAAATTACGTTTCCTAATTAATAATGCATCTATGTAATAAATTATGTTTTTAATCAACTGGATGCATATTGCAAATAAATGTAATATGGTTGGATGAATAGCAGAGTTGTCAATCAAAGTTTGGCGAATGATTCAAAGAGACATTCTTCAAAAATATGTTCATGGGTATAATTAGAAAAAAATCTATGGGACATGGTATTTTTAGTTAGAAAAAAAATTGTTAATTGGATTGGATTGGAGATCAAAAGGCAGACCGTTAATGAGTTGGGTGGACGTGGTGAACTAAAATTGTAGAGCCATAAATCGGGGTAATGTGAATTGGGTTTGAGGAGATTAGTACCGGGAGGCCAAAGTACATCCCGAGCTATAGAACCAATTGGTACGTTAAGAATTGGATTGATTTCTTTAGTCCCTGATGGAAGATGAACACATTGAGGACAAAAAAAGGAAGTAATTGGATGATTTATCCAGGGACGTACGATACTTTTGGAATCACTAACTGGAGAATTAAGGCTCTGGACGGAATCAACTGGAGGCGAAGAATGGACGACGTTAAGATTCATAATGGATTGTAAGCAGTTGGTCCAATTTCTGACACTGTTCTTATTTTCGACATAGTAATTTGTATTTTTTGTTGCTGCAGAATTTACTAAGATTTACCTAATATCAAATAATTAATTCATCTAGTATTACAATTTTTTAGTAGTAATGCAGTATTAAACACGAATGTTCTGAATTCATCTCGAAGTATTTTTGTTTTAATTGTAACCAAATAAAACTACTCGATTTCTATAGAATAACAAGAATTATGTATACCTATGTACTTAAACACAACACATTGTACATGACAATTATATGTAAAGTTTCGCTACTCTATATACCCGTATGTACGTTTACGTATGTATTGAATGTACCTATAAATGTACAATAATAGTAATAAATCGCGTGTACAGTAAAGGTATATTGGAACGAAGCCAACAGTGACAAATTTTAAACTCAAAGTACCCTTACCAGCAACACATGCAACATAATTTCCATCTAATCGAAGTTAAACTTTTTTTATGATACGAGAAGCGAAAATTTGCCATATAAGTGTAATAAATATTACTTGGGTAAAATATACCGCATCGTGTCTAAGAAGTTTTATAAAAAAAAAAAAAAAGTTTTTTCATCAACAAAGTTGAGTTTGCTCTAAATTTATATTTTACATCAATTTGCGTAAAAAAATTCAAAGAAAAAATATATTTGACTTGTACGAGGACGGGGTAAAAAGCTTTTGCGTTTTAAAGTGTTTGTGTAATACTTCTTAAGTTGGCATTTTTTTAATTTAAGTTGGTTCAGTGCCATGGATAGAAGCCAGTAGGAACATATGGCATTTATTATTCAAGGAAGTCAATGACTTTCAATGAAACTTTTTACATAATTCAAAATTTCATTTATATTATACCTACTTGATGTATTATAAGATTTAAACACGGGCTAGATCTTTGCATTTCTGAAGTATATCAAGATACAGACAGATATAGCCAGCTGACAAATGTTTTCGGTTTACTTAATTTTAATGTTCATTTAAATTTTATCTACCATATTGCACTGAAGATATTTTAAACATTTCGTTTGGAGTTTATAGCAAGAAATGAGAAATTCAAAGTCGAAAAATTCGCTGGTTTGAATATGGAGCTTTGATTCGATTTTTCTTTTACTAATAATTTAATAAGCAAACTTGAATTCATGGACGCAAGATTAAAGTAACCAGTAAAGAAGAAATAATTGGCTACGCCGATTATAATATACCCGTAAGAGTACTTGTTTATCATCTACGAGTTTGTCCGTCTCTATTATGTCTATACAACATATTGAGTTAGTCTTTTTTTACAACGTGGTTTTTTTGGACGGTTTTTTCTAGAACATATCTACCGTGTAAAAACAGAATTGGGTGTAAATGATTAAAAACCATAGAAATTACATAAAATTGATTGCAGCACCATAACGGTAGGTCGGGGAACTTTTTGGTCTATGAATGAAATATTCAATTTTGTGTTCTCTTTAATTTTTGTCATATACATTTTAATTATAATCCAAACACCTTTTGAGTAAAATAAATGGTTTATATCAAAATTAATTGCACACTGTACCACTGCCTCTCCTATAACTAGTTCGATTTGCTCCTGAGATTCTATTATAGGACTACATAATAATCAGACAAAATGCCAGTTTTCTAGCTTGAACCGTTATAATTATATTGGAATAAAAACAAAAACTAATAAAATTAAAAAAAAACAAAAAAATATTTTTATATTTGGATATTTGGACTCAGATTTGCTGAATTTTCAAAAATATTTGGACTCAGATTTGCTGAATTTTCAAAAATTTGGACTCGGAGCTTCAAAAACTCTAATCATACGGATACAAAAATGTCTACAAAAACTTTTAAAAACTTTAAGTTATTCCATTTACCTAGAAAATTATATATTTTTTTAAAATCTATTTCTGAAATGATCCTTAAAGTCCCAAATGAAAACGAACCCACCATCAAGCTTTCTTTCGTTCTTTCCAATATAATTCAAAGGGAAAATAGTTAAAAAAAAACACCTCCCGTTAAACTTTTTTTTTCTCGATGTTAAGTCGAATTTTTTTATTCTCCACTAAAATTGACTGTTGCAGAGGGTACACGTACACACTCGTACAGTACAATGCCATATTAAATAACAACTGTATCTATAGCACGTCACGTTATACTAGGGTTACAAAGTTAGTGTCATATTCTTATTCTCATATCCATATTATTGGGACATAGTTTCAAACATACATAATTTCGTTCATTCGCCCATATTATGGTTGACAAAATTCACATTTACATATAGGGTAAAGTGTTTGTTTTTTCTTCTTCTTAATTTGCTTATCCATATAATGAGGATGTTGACAATTGAACAAAAAAAAAAGTTATGATGAGCCATTTTGTTCATTCAGAATTTAAGCCCGTGATCCCATCAAAATGGTTATAAAAAAAAAAAAAAAACTCTAACCGCGGTTTCTCAAACATTATACCATATTATAATAACCATACAAACTTCATTCACATTTTGAATATAACAAAAACTTCTGAGTTCTCTAATAAATGTATTCGCAAATTAAGTTATTTTGTTTAACATAAATATAATAATATTCTCATATTACATAATCCATACGTACAACGTAGATTATACAATGTTAGATGTATGTAGATTATATTAATTTAACAGTATGTTTACCATGCTTTCGTGTAGTCACATAATTTATTTCTTTGAATTATACAAAGGCAAAAACAAGTATCTGACATATTATTATTATTATTCCTGCATATATAAAGGAGCCGAGAGCATATATGAAAATAAGCTCAAAGTGATTGATTAAAATAAACCGCATCATCATTCTTCTTGGCAAATCCGAATAACGTCTTAATTTACCTACGATAATGCATCATATTATTACATATATCAGGTTAAATGTTGTATATACATATGAATCTCCATTTACTAAAGAAGATATTTTTAATTAAAAAAAAAATGTTAATGCCAGGAAAGCAAAAATTACATCGAAAATATATAAAAATTAATTAACTCTAAACTAAGCTGAAACTTCTTCTTATTTTCTTTAACCCCAGTTGAGGGGGCATAATATCACAAGAAATTCACGCCCAGCATCCCGATTCATCGACGATCTCGTTCCACGTTTTCATTCCCCATGCCGCTTCGCAGATAGAAGTCCTTTTCCACGTATTCTTCGGTTGCCCAGATCGTCGAGATTCTTGCGGATTCTAGAAAATTTCTTCTCTCTCTGCGTTTTCCGGACAGCGTAATATGTGACCAATCTATGTCCATTTTCTAGCGCGATAGCTCTATGTTAAAGATCACTTGCGGAGATTTATCGATAAACACTTGCAGTTAATTCGCAATCGTTGAAGACATGGGCTACCTTTTATAACCGTACAGGAGCACAGATTTGACATTAGATGTTAATATGCGTAATTTGGTTCGTTTCGATATGTCGCTGGAGTTCGCTTTCCGTATCCTGTGCTCCACCTCCGACTTCAGTACTGCCAACATAAGCGAATTCGTCGATCCTTCCGCAGCTTCGTTGGTATTCAAGCTGATAGGTGGGTGTGGGCGCGGTATTTAGCTGATTTTAAAAGAATCTCCTGATCATAATTTTTTAATTAAATCTCAAATCTTGCACATTACCTCTAATAACAGTGGAAAAGAGTGAGTTATTTGTTATTTAAACTCGATTGAACTTTGAAAAAAATTCCGTCCACATATTTATCAAAATATTTTTTCATCTGATGGAATGAGACAAAATAAATGCAAATAACAACTATAAGCATACATACTCTGTTATTTTATTTTCCATACAATTACAATATTTGCAAAATATGTACCCCTATAAAATGGTAATGAAAACATTTTTGATAAACAAATTACAATCGAGCAATATCTTTAATAATGCAAAATACATACATACTACATACATCCATACATAATATATAAAAAGTGTAGGTAATAGAGTACATATATTATGTATATAGAAAATATTTCAGTTTATATCAAAATGCAATTTAAATTCCAGCAAATTTCAAACCTGAATTGAAATCTAATTAAAAGCAAATACAAAATTACGGAAAATATTATTTTTCCATTAAATTTAGGTTTAACTCTCTAGAATTGAATGTTGTTCGTTTGCGTTTATATCAAATAATGTAAACGTAAACCTTTTATGTATGTATGTATATGCGGATGAATATACTAGAAACGTACTTTTAATATACATACATACATACCATACCATACATACGTACATATGAATATCTGTATAATTATTGTACCTACCATTGTACATAATAATGTAGATCCACAAAAAAAAACTTTTTCATACAAGTTTAATTGAGTCAATACCATTTAGTCAGGTTTTTTAATTGTGTGTTTTAAATTTGATTTTTAAACCCCATTTTTATTAAATCGTTTTTCGGCAATTTTAATTTATTTAATTTTTTTTTATGCATATAACATACATATTACATATACATACATATATATAACTAGGTGTTTTGTTTTATTTCGGAAATTGCAATTTTCAATATAAAAGTAATTTGTTTAATTACCCTACCATAGCTGAAAATGGACATTTAACATCCATTTCAAGTGTTTTCTATATAATATTAATGCATATAATGTACATTCATATATAGGTAGATATGTCTTCAAATTATATTTTACTCAATCTCTCTCAAATATCAATTATGAAAATTATTATTGATTATTATGTATGTATGTATACGATACGTTAGTATTAATACAGTTTAATTCTATTGTTTGAATATATTTATTATGACTAGGAGTTTCAAATTTGAAAACGTGTTTTGATTTTCAATATAATTTACCATCTTCACCGAATAGATTTTATAAAATGTGTAAAACATCTAAAGAAAATGGACTAAATAATTGTAGGTTAGACTTTGGTCAAAATAAATATATTAAAATAATAGAGCCAATCTTGTACAATATAGTTTTTTAACAATTGTTGTGACTGTGATTGAAAAACGTATTTAAACTTTTGAACATATAAAAATTTTGAATTATAATTTCATGTTAATAAATCAATAGATTCAATTATAATTGATAAATCAATAGATTCAATTATAATTACTGACTTCTCATATAAGTGTATTTGTATTGATCTTATTTTTCGTTTAATTTAGACATTTCAAGGAATAACTATTCCAAATAAATTGTGACCCCCATTTTTTTTTTTTTTGGAAACATTATCAATAGATACAAATTGAATAAACAACATAGTTTATTCTTCACCCTTCCTGTAACAACCACCCTAAATACTTTCATTTTAATGCAGAAAAATATTTTTTTTTCTCTATATTACATAAATATATATAAAAATTTTGTTGACAAAGAGGGTTGAATAAGATCCTCACAAATTTAATCTTGAATTTTCTATGTAATTAAGATAAAAAGTAATGTTTGTTACAACCGCAACTATAGCTGACTCATGTTAGAAATATTGATTAATCAGTATAATTTCCGCTCAACGTCCGAATGAAGACAGTTTGGTTGGTGGAAAACATTTTTTATATTTCTTTTAAATTGAAAAGTTTCTTCCCCAAGGATGTATTAATTTAGAATTGTTTTTTGCTACCCACACTAAAAATCGTTGTGTTATAAACAAATAAGTACCTACATATAAACATAGATAAGCCATTAAAAGCTGTACAGATAACACTACGATAATCTTTAACAAGTTACTGATATACAAAGATAAATTCTTTCAAAACACATTACGCATTCCTTTCAATCTAACCCAAAATATTGTCATATTCATTCAAACAATTTATCAACATACATACATACATAAGTACATGAAAATTTTCACCCCAAAACGATACCATACTAAGCGCCCCCTTGTGCAAAATTAAAATATCATGCGGTAATCTAAAAATGTGTAAACAGGAAAATTTGAATGGGATTTCATTTAAAATTTGATGTTACTAAAAATTTATTATTGATGCAATATTGATTTTAAATCGGTTTTTTTTTTTAAAACAAACGAATATTTTAATATTTCAAAAAATTAAATGAAACTCACCAGTCAATGTCATTTTACTGGGCTTTGTTTAGTGGATTATCACTTTAATTGTAATATTTTTTAGTTAGCAGGTATGCAGATAAATAATTTATGGTGAGCCACAAATTTTTTGTAATATCATATAAAATATATTTGTTTATTAATTAATAATTAAATAAATGCAAAAACTAAATTTCTTCAAAATCGACACCTTATTTAGAGTAGAGGATGCTATAGTTGGCACCTTTCTGATTATTGTGATGTATGTAGTATAAAAACGCGATTAATAAATCAAATTATCTTTATTTCATAAAATTTTGCATTGTTCGTATTAAAATAGGGAGAAAAAAATTGTTTATTTTGTGTTTTCTTCACAAGAAAAGTGGTTATAGTAAAAGTAGTGATGTTTTGAAGAATTTTAAGTTTTTTGTTATCTTAAATTTAACCCTAAAGCGTAATTTTTTTTATAACAAAAACGCAAGAGTGAGTATACAATTGTTGTGGAAAAAAAATGAATAATTTTTTCTTTCTAAAAAACTCAAAAATAGTAAAAAAAAACTCCGGTTGAAAAAGTTTTTCCTTTAAAAGTTATAGATTTTTTCTTGCTCTGCGGAGTCCAACGGACTCCCTTTTACGCTTTAGGGTTAATAAAACAAACAAATAATTAAAAATTAACTGAAAAATGTTTTTTTGATTAAATTTAATTATAATTAGGGGTGCCAACTGCTAACGAAAGAGTGGCAACTAATACAATGGCAATTTTTTTTGCAGTCATTTTTCCTTGTAAAAGTCTCAAAATTTCGATTCTCAAATATATTTTAAATCAGAAAAAATTATTACTTATCCATTTTCTTGAGAAATATTGAATATAGCACAATATTAAGACAAATAAATTGATTTAGATGCCAACTATTAGTGCTTTTACACTATATATAATGACTTGCCTTCATCAAATAAAAAATGTTGTATTCCAATATTCCAGTGAGAGCTGACTAGCTATAGATCTTAAAATTAAAATGTAATACAATTGTAAGGTTTCAAATCGACCATTTTTAAGTCAAAGAAAATCAGATTGTCACGCATATTTTTTGGAAATAAGAAAAATATTCTGAAATGACATTGTTAACGCATTACCCCTATTTTCTGTACTATCTGTTCCCTTTTTGTGCACTGTGCATTTTTCAACAATTTGTAGATTATTGGCGGGCTAATAATTGTTACTAAAAGTGAATAAAAAAAAACCACTAGCACTTTTCATCTTAGTTATTTATTATGTAGATCTAGAGAAGGTAAATGAGCACAGTGACAACAAGAGATGTTGGAACATTTCTCCAATTTTCCCCTGTTCGTTATCGTAAACTTTCATTGTTCTAATGTTGAGGGAGTTTACTGTGTCAATTCGCCGTGCTATCTTTGTCAGAAAGTACCTATCACAAGCACAGTATTACACAAATTATAATTAAAAAAGATATTTTAGCGTTACACCATTGTAATGAAAAAAAAAGTCTAACTAATCAGTGAAACTATATGTCAACCGAAGAGAAATTTATGCTAATCTCACCCGTGGGACAAATAAATGACCACAAATAAACAAGGATTCATAATGCGTTTGTTTATTAGCGCAAATTTCATATATTACAAGCATTCATCGTCCCCTCATGAGATATCCTAATTAACAATATAACACCATACAATGTCTGGGAGTGTTAATATAAGCAACAGAAAAGTATATATATATATATATATATATATATATATAAATAGAGAGAGAGAAAGGAGTTATAATCCATATCCCGTACTTATAGTTAGTAGGTATGTATAGTATGTATGTAGAGTAATATGTATATGCTTAATATGTATATAAAGCTAGTTTTATTTTAGTTGGTGGGAATTTCTATAGAACGACACCACAAAAATCCCATTGAGATTTGAGATGAATATAATGCCACTAAAGCTTTAGGTACTAGAGTTCATGTGGTCCAAAACAACATTGTACGTACTGTATATACATATGTACATATATTATATATATATATATATACATAATATAGACGAGAGTAGATATACATACTATACAAAGCGCAAAATACAATTTATGCTGAGAAATACCAGGCTGCCGGTGTATAGAGTATGGAGTATTGTAGGTATAATGCGGAAAACGTTTGAGAGGGCTATTACTCTAAATCTGAAAATAAAAGCTTGAACGTTGAAACTGCATAAATAGAAGTAGAGATATCTGATGTTTATTTAGAATTAAATTTATTTTACAAAAGCACATTCATTTAACACAAAAAAGCAATTGAATAAATCATTTTCAGCAGTTATGGAGGAAGTAGGGGGGAGGGGTGGTGGTGTCTATTTAAAAGAAGAAATCCTTATAACTTTTATAGAAATACTTTCCTACTATACTCAGGTATTTGAGGTCAGTATATCTACAAGAACTTTATTCAGATTTATTTTAAGCAAGTAGGTTGCTATTCAGCGAAAAAATGGAAAAACTTGTATCATAAATTTAAATAGTGCTGTTAAAATGAAGTGTTAAATTGAGCCAACACATTAAGAGTATGTATGTATGTACTTACTGTATAAAAAGAAAATGCCGAGAAAATTATGTTGTTTTTGCCAAAATCTTTCACACGAATCAAATGTAAAATTGAAAATTGAATTATTTATTTAAGTTTTTATGAAAATAAAACGAAAGGGCAATTTTTGTTTTTTTGTTTTTAATTTATACACCTAATAAAAGGTATAATCCATAAATTTACATTTAATCATAATTTTCTTTTTTACAACTTTTATGTAGGTATCACCATTTTTTCTTTCCCCATACCCGAGTAGCATACAGAAAGAAGGCATGGTCCGAAAATATTTATAATAATAAGTAGACCTTAGGCTAAAATTTAAAATGTTTACAACAGCGACTGAAGAATGTATCCCTTCAAGGGAATGATTCCTTGATTATAAATGTTAAATTATAATTATACAATTTTTTTCGTATTGTAAAGAAAATCCGGCAACAATAAATTCTATATCCACCTTTTTTCTACAAAATTCAGAGTCATCTGAGCTGCTGACATTTTTTAGATCGTTAGTCGAAATTAACTGAGAATTTTTTAACGAAAATTGTCTAAATATCTGGGAAAAATCAGAAGATGATATAATTTCTGATAAAATGTGGTCGAGACGGTAGACCAGTCCAAACGGGTGGCAGACGCTTTTAAATTAATTCGTATTAATCCCATAGTAAGTAGATTTATTATTTTATGTTTGTTTATCGGGATTTCGAGAGAAATCTACTGTTAAAGTGAAACCGAACCACATGTTTTCAGGTTAAAACTGTCTCGGCATAAATGTAATCTACCTTCTCTTAATCCAAATGATTCATTTTAAGGAGAAATAAATGGTTGAGACGTTTTTTTTCAAATAGTTTCGAAACCCACCCCTGTCTAATTTAAGTACAGATATCAACGCGTCTATTTGCATCGGGCTATTTTTTACAAACTGTTCATATAAATCGTAAGAATTATTGATTTCTTCATCATGGGACAATTTTAAAAAAAAAAAATGTACGTCATTTTGATGTAAGAACCAGACATCTTTGCCGTTTTCGGGGTTTTTTTAAAATGTGACACAATTTTGAACTTTCTTAATAATACTAAAAATATGGTTTTGAAACTTTGTACAGGTTCCCCTCGAGTTACGGTTTTGACTTACGCGGAACCAATTAACCGCGTAACTCGAGGGATGGCTGTATTTGTATATTATTTTAAATTTCCATCATTTTTTGCGAAATTAAATTTTTGGAAAAATTTAACCCTTTAAGAACCATACATTTTAAACATGAATGTGTTCAAAATATTTAAATTTATATTTGATAGATTTTGTTAAAAAAAAAACCCCTAAGGATCCATAAATCTTGTGTTTCTAAATATATACAAATGTATGTAAAAAATCTAAAAACTCTAATCAAAAGTTTTCTTCATTACTGTACAAGTACATTATGCAATATAATATATATGTATATATTATATGTACATATAAATATATATAGTATTGTAATAATATATTAGTATTATACAAAATAAAGTTTCTGAATGTTACAAAGTACTTACTTACCTGGCAGAATCACCCAAAGTATCACAAGATTAATATTCATTATTTGTAGAATCAACAACATGTTTTTGTAACTAGATTATCAGCTTACCGCCAACCAGCAAATTCAAAATATACAACTTTTGTGAAGCCGCTCAAAACAACTTCATAAAACATTTAAGGTGTTGATCATCACTTCAAAAAAGTTTCATGTGTTTCACTTTTCACCTTTTCCACAATATTTTTTTTTTTCGTGGCTTTTCTTACGTGTTTTTTCTGACTTATTAATTATGTATTCAACTTGTATTATACATGGGGAATTATTAAGCACAAGTTAGACTTGCAATTTGTAAAAGGAAGATATAAGCATTAGTTGGGAGTACAAGTTTCAGACAGAAACGACGATAAAGTTAATTCGAAACAGCTCTTCTGATGTATATTATATATATATATATATATATATATATATATATGAGTATATAAAGGCTTTAAAAGTTGCAATGAGAAACGTAAATTGAATATATAAAAGGAAGTCTATCCTGGTTGTATGGTAAATACATAAATAGAGTAGACTATAATACAGACAGATCATTTAGATTTTAGACACTATGAGTAAGATAATCTATTTTTCATACGAAACAGCTGAGATTTGTTTTAAATTTGCAATTAAAAGTTGAATGTTGCGAAAATATTTTCAACTATCATCTTTTCTGTCCGTCCATCACATCCCATTATCCTTGACATAGTCCAATTTTTTTTAGCGCAGTCATTTATCTAGATTATTCTAACATTCCAACTATTTAATCCTATGATTTTATGTTTCCTAGGTTTTTTCTATAAAAATTCATACAAATAGTAATATTTTTCGAAATAATTCCAATATCCATATCAAATTTGATGATAATGAAATATACCTACATGGTTTAGATAAAAAATAATTTTTAAAATGAAATAAATGATGTAAAGAAGTGGTGAGGAGATCGAAAAAGATGGGAAGAATAGAATAGTTTAGAATATGGAAGATAAAGAAAGAATGGTGAAGTTTAAAAGAAGAAATCTAGTGACAGTAATGGAAAGGAAAAAATGTCCCATCTCAACGCAGAATTGGGAATAACAGTTTTAAATATTTTTTTTAAATACTTTCTTAACTCCTTTTCGGGGGACAATATGGACCATGGTTTTATAGTCAAGAATAATATTATACAAATAAAATTAAAATGCGAGTATTTGACACCAGAGATGGAAATCGATTCTTGAACCGAACAATTGTCTATTGAATTAAAGTAGTATTTTTCACCTCGACCTGTACTTTAAGAAGGCTCCAAAATTAGAATATGGCCAGACTTATCTAATGTTAATACACAACCGTACATCCTACAACTTTTGTAGTAGCCTACCCATACTAAAAAAAATTTGTTTTGTTTCAACCAAAACCGAACCAAAAAACCATATATAAAAAAACTTCTTGAACCAGAACCGAACTAAAACCTAATTTAAGAAACTTTGAAACCAAAACCAAAACCTAAACCTAAAATAAAATTTATCATTGAACCAAAAAACCCAACTATTTCCAAAATTCTTTTCGTTTGCATCTCATTTTGATACTGTCCCTCGCTGTGTTTTTTCTATATAACTATAACATTCAAATAGTTGAGTTGTTATTATTAATAATACGCTCTTTACGGTTCCAAAAATATTTAACGTAAAAAGTATATTTAAAAAAATTGTAAAAGCATCTAATATACATTCCGGCTGACAACAAATTATGTTAATGTCATATTTATGATTATAATTTTCAATTTTAGTTTCTGTTTTGATTTATTTATAAGTTTTTTTTTTCTTCTTTTTATTTCTATTTGTTTTCTAAATTTTATTGTTGATTGTTGATTAATAAACATATTTTGAATTTGAATTTTTTTTTAATATATACAATTTTATTATAGTATAGGTACATAGAATCTTTGAATTCAGATAGACATAATGTTCAAATTCTTACAATTTCTTTGGTCTTTTATACGTACCTAATGTCCGTGAACTGTATATAGATCTAAAGTAAAGAATATTTGCAAGTGCAATAACAAAACAAATCAATCGAAGATATTTACTCTACAAATAACCGTACTCTATCTATGTATATGGTTAAATAAGTATAAATTCGATAGATTTCAAATATTCTTCTATATAGATATCAAATGACACTAAACTAAATAAACGTATACACATTAACTATAATCGATCAATTATTGGTCTAATGGAATGTTCTTGTTGGCAATAGATTCAGTGCAATTGAAATGAAATTCTCTACCTTATCGATATCAATTCTTATATTTTGTTCCGAAAAAAAAAAAAATATGAAAAGATTGATTTTCAACGTATCCGTTTACCAATAATCGAAAAAGTTTGTTGATTATACTTTTTAATCAATAAAGGAGAACATTTTGCATTCTATATAGATTGTACAATTGTACATTGTATCTACATAATGTAGGTGGTACATAATGTAGGTGATGCATAATGTAGGTCCAAAATGCAAAAGTTACGAATTGACTTCGGTTCACCCCTCGAAAAGTTGTATTTGCAAAATTTTAAGTTTTTTTTTTTTTAAATTCGTTTAGAGTTCGTGCAAGGAGTTGTGAAGTTCAAAATACAAAAGTTCCAAATTTTCTTTGGCTCACCACTATATAGGTTTGGGTAAAAAAAAATCGTTGCAAAATTTTAAGTTATTTTAAAATTCGTTCAGAGATTGCGCAAAACATTTAGAAGTCGATATCGCCATTTTACCTACATATAATTTGACATATTTAGAGGGGAATAACATAAGTTTTTTTATGTTCTTAAGGTAATAAAGTCATTTTATTAATCAAACATGTCAATTACTAGGAAACACAATAAAATTTGATTTGTTTCCCCAAAAAAGATATAAAATGATGTAAACTACCTTCCAACAGTGAAGTTATTAGTAGGTATATTTTTGGATCACCATAGAATTCTAAAAAAACTATGTATATTTATATCTATTAGCCTGAATAGAGTTGTTGAAGGGGCTGAAGAGATGTGGAGATGCTAATTATTAAATAACAAAAAAACCACCCTAATATGTGGGAGTAGGTACATATCATTTATAAAGATAGGATTCTCATGACAATTCCAATTAGAATTGTTAAAAATCAAAACAAATTAAAGTTTTATTATACTCGTAATTTATACATTATGTGTTAGGTACATGGTGTACAAGTACATTTAAAAAACAAAATGTCGGTTTTATTTAATTATTTAACTATAAATCTATCCGTATGGCGGAGAAATCTATTTTTTTACAAATTTATAGAATACTGACAGCTCATAATATAAGTTTACAAAATTTGATTTTAAAGCGCCGACCTAACCAAAAGGATTATATTTTCTGCTTTTCAAATTTAAAGTTGAGTGTGTCTGTCTGTCTGTTCGGGAGTCTCATAACATTCGTAAACCGTAGTAGGGGCAATGTAGGCAACTGGAAGTGGTAACGCTATGGATGCTAGATGGTCTATGCAAGTCTAACTAACTATTTCCGTATGTCAATCTATCAATCCGTTGACTGGTTTGTTCACAATTCACGCTGAACTTTAGATCTATTGGTCTACATCGAAACTCTATTCTATACTAAAACAAGCAATTAATTCTAATGTCGGCCGGAGAATGTGTTTTGTTTTGTCTTGACATTTCTACTAATTTTCTTATCGAAAAAAACCCTCTCCGTTTCTGAACCTTAACTGAATTGTTAATTTAACTAATTTTTAGGAAAAATAATTTAGATTTAAATTTTCGCAACAAATTTCATTATTTCTTGTAAATTAAATTTGTCACTTTGGTACAATTATTTAAGAGGAGCGATGTCATTGAAGCAAACACCCTCTTGCAATTGGCTCATTCCGTCAGTCCAATTAGCTCACTGAATGTTTTACAGAAATTTTTCTTAAAAATTTTTCCATTTTGGACTATACATTTTTGCCAAATTGTATCTGGATTTTCATGAGTTCGCTTTTCAGTCCGAATACACACAAACACAAGTATCCAATGGAAAATTTTAATTTTCAATTCCAGCTTACACTAACTACAGTGGTCGGCTTAGGCTTAAATAAAGTATTCTATATATGAGTAATCTTCTTTGTATTTTGATATAAATATACACATTAATGTCGATTTACTCAAAATATATTCGAAATAGAGAAAATAGAGAATATTAGGTATATAGACAACAAAGAAAACAGATTTCGATAATAGAACAAACAGTTACACAGCATACCGTTATGGGGCAGCACAAACGATTTTATGAAATCTTCTAGTATTTGAATTTATTGAGAAATTTGAATTAAATTTATTGATGACTGATTTTTATTTTTATTCCAAGAAGATGTAAATAGTAATGAAATTACAGGCATAGGTAAAAAAATAAAATAATTTTTTTTTTTTTTGTCAACTTTTTTCTTAAGATCAATTTTATTGATAATAGATTAATCTTTATTTGGCAAACAAACTACTGGCTGCGCACATTTTATTTTCACTTTTCAATGAAATGACAGTAAACGTTACTGCTGGTTACATACTTGTGTGCGAATAGCAGAATATGAATTTGAAAATATTAGAACAATACAACTATAAGGTACGAAACCAATTCAGGGGAATCACAAAAATGTATATAAATGTGCAAAAGATTTTATACTTAGGTGTTATACACACCATATAATGCCTAATTGAATAACTTAAATTGAATTATATTTCATGTATACATACTATATATGGTGTTATAACACTAATACACAAAATGCAGATAAATTAAGGTCATGAGAGACCTAATTTCTCTAATGTAGCCACTTCATAAAAAAATTGGTAAAAACATAATAGTAATGGTCATTATTTGGTCATTTATATACTCATTTCATAGTTGTTCTCAAAAGCGTGCAAATAATAGGCCGCAAAACTTTATTATCGTTTCTGTAATCAACAACAATGACGAGAGTCCTGTCATGTTATTGCCCTTAAACATGAACACATCGAATAAAATGATTTTCTTGCATTTCCCTTAACGACCCTCTCGTTATAGAGACTATAATTTTGTGTTTACCTTATCTAATATATATATACATATATATACATATATACATATATACGTATATATATATATGTATATATAGAGGCAATTTACTCAGCCGCACACTATATGTATCTCTATAATACGAGTTACTCTGAATATTGTAAGATCCTTATGTGAGTAACACTGTTATGCACTTTGTTTCGGTTCACATATTCACTGTGTATATTTTCAATTTCTATATTCCCAATTACCAGCCCACATGTCGAAAAGCACTTTGATTTCACTAAATTATTAAAATCAAAACAACATTTTTTTTTCCTTTCTTTTGATTCGCTTTTCTCACACAACAATCACGACCGTCGTGTCTACACGTATAGCAACCATATGAAAAGCTTCTCCAAAAGTCAAAGTGTGTGCGTTTTGTTTTGTTCTGTTCCGTTTCTAGAATTCACGTTCTCATGTGAAAGCACAACGTATCCACCGGATGGTTTATTAAATACTAAAATGTACGTGAACTGGGTACCCACAGAGATCTGATTTCAGCATAACGGTACAATCAGAAATAGTTGGAATTGTTCCATAGCACGGAGCTTTTTATCGGCGATCATGCGCAATTCAAATTGAATTGAATATATGCCCGATGCCGGAAGTATTATATGTATTTGCAATTAAAAAGACATTATTGGTAGCTCTTGAGTTTACAACATTGCACTTGGGCATATATAAGAATATATATACATATAGGTACATATATTGGGATAATAATAATCCTGAAAGGAGCAATAACCACGGTGAAGTTTTGTAATCATTTTACATACATATATATAAGGATTTGTATGCTATATATATATTTAAACTTTTTATGTTTATGCATATGAGATGTGCATAAGGATTTGATAGAATATTGGGAAGAATTTTAGTGAATGAGTTTTTTTGTTTTTTTTTGTTGGTAGTATTAAAAATATTATGTACATTGTCTATTAAATCTATGTATAAATGTTTACGCATTTTATATATTGGTTGTAATGTCATGTGCTTTGTGGATATTTCGATTTAATTTAATACCAAAAGCTTTTATAGCAAAAATTTATTGTAATGGCGTAATTCTTATTGTGTATAGGGTTGGAGACAGTTCAACTTTATGTTCTATATTCGAATTGATTTTAACATTGTTTAAGATTCATTTTTATTTTATTTATTGTATATAGTATCGATAAATAAAATAAATAAAAATAGTCATGAATTGATCAATCGTAAAATTAAACGAGTAGAGTTTTTATCACTGGCTGGAAATGTTTTATTCGTCATTGTTTAGTTATACAGTTACTAATATTTCTGGCAATAGCAGAAGGTCCCTGAAGCATATGCGTACTATATAATTGGGAAAATGTTAAGTGCAACTCAGCATAATGTAGTTAACCGCCAAATTATTTTTTTTTCTAATTTTCAGTGTTATTTTTTATATATATGTATGTAGGTAAGTGCTGCGCGATCTCTTGAAAATAATACTACGGTTCCGAGACAAAATTACGTTTGGAAACCGCTGGCTTTCGGCATTGGTTCATATTTACTACTACAGCGACATAACAACTATTTTATAAATCATCTTTGACATGACATTACGTTCATATATGGTGGTACTTAGTCAAATTTTTGTCATTTTAGCTTAGTTATATCTATATTAACTACTTCAATTGAAATGACATTAATAAATTAATCGAATCACTTAATCATTCAAATATATTGACATTCATATAGGTATTTACTTCAGTGGTGTAAAATGTTTTGTATGCTCTCTCCAACCACCCCAAAAATTGTCATGTGAATGTGATAATATATAAAAATGAATTTATTGGTAAAGAGGAATCGTGTGGTGTGCTGCAAGCTTTTGAAAATACCAGGCGAACAAATTTATAAATAGCTTAGCGTTCATATAAGTAGAGGCAGAGGTATGGTAGATACTTATGGTTTAGTTTAGATATACATACGTTGCGTGTAGACTAGCTGTTTGTAATTCTCGATTATATAATTATCTGTTAATTATTAGTTATAATGTATATCAAGTCTAATTAAGTTGTCATTTAGGGCAACACTTTGATTTAATTTTGGACACGTAACCACTAAATTAGACCAAAATGTATCTTTAATAAATTAGGTAAATGACAATATGTGTTTTGTAATGTTTACGCGTGTGTTTTCGTATCAATTGTGTGTGTGTAGTTTGGTAAATAATTTGGGTATGATGTTTGATTTAGTTAATCAAAGATCGTTCAAGTCCAGATATACTAATTTCAAATAAATAAACCATGAATGGATTAAATCTATTTTTATTGTAATACATAATGTAATAAAAGAATCTAAATCTATATCGAGTTAAAACTAAATCTAAAATTATTGACACGATTCATAGTGGATTCTTCAAAACGAAATTAAACGATAATTGATTTCAAATTTGATCATGTTCGTCCGTCCGTGATCAAGATTCAGGCTGAACGGCAAAAGTTAGTTGATCATATGGCGCTGTATATGTCATGTATATGACCGGTGGACATAATGTCCGTTTGATTTGTCCAATGTTTATCACCGTTGTATGTGTTAACAGGCCGCATTTTTTTTTAAGATCGTTGATCCGTGATCCATCAATATTGACAACTGACAATTAACCATTTTGTTATATTTTCATCCTTTTAATTTTAGCTTATTCTATTTATGTATACAAACCTTCCAAATATTAATTTTTGTTTATCAATTGATTCGCATACTACATATTTACATGATTGTTTTTCCACATCACTGGTTAAGGGTTATAATGGTTGAACATATTTCCTCCCTTTTATCACCTTTTATCGAAAAGCGCAAAAATATATAAAAAAAAAGAAAAACAATATGAAAAATTCAAATACTAAATCTATAGGTGTTGTAGAGGTTTATCGTTTATGTATCTATGACTGTGTATTTCTTTATATTTTCTGGAAAATGCTAAACACCGTAACACCTTGTTTAATCAATTGAATTGGTTGTATTTACTTATCGCATAAACAGTTCGTTTTACTGACGGGGAAAAAAGTTTTTCTTCGTCTTTTTATTAAACGAATCCTTTGACTTTTTTTTTTCTTTCTTAAATTGTATTTTCTCTTCATCATCAGGGAATATTTTCAATTTAAAATATTTACATAAAAATTTATTTGAATTCAACAAAAATCGAAATATATGTAGGTAGATATGCGGATTAATAATTATTTTACGTTATATGTAGAGTACATGCATACATACATACATATATAGAAAATTCATTTCAAGTGACTTAATAGTTAAGTATCCACAAACCACACGTGGTGTCTTATCTCCTTTTTTTCTAT
Organism: Platyura marginata; assembly: GCA_026745375.1. Taxonomy (NCBI): domain Eukaryota; kingdom Metazoa; phylum Arthropoda; class Insecta; order Diptera; family Keroplatidae; genus Platyura; species Platyura marginata. Next base: position 52,752 of record JANSTT010001452.1, read on the forward strand.
TTCTTTTTTCCCCTAATGTTGTGCTCAATTTTCATTTATCCTGCCGATGTTCATTTGAAATTTATTTACTCAGCAAATAATAAAGTACACAATAGCGCCTTTTCGGATTAAATTACATATACCTACCCAAGTAGCAATTTGTAGTTAAAAACCGGTAATGCAACGGATGAAGGTACAATGTACAAGTGTAGTTAAAAATAGCAAGAACTGAAAATAGTTCTAATAACGTTAATAATACTTCCCACCAACTTTGCTACAACTGTATTTGGATAGTTTTTTTTTAAATTTATTTGCTACGTTACAAAAACTATTCTAACGTCTTCTACGGTTTTTACAAATTTTCATTGCGAAGAAGTGTATTTATGGTTTAAAAATAGTTTATATGTAACCAGGCAACGTGTAAGGTTAACGATGTCAACTCTCTTTAAACTTAAAATTAACTCAAAGTTTTATTGGGTTAAAAGTTAACGTTAAATAATGGTTGATTATACAACGTCTTTTTAATTCAAAGAAAATAAATTATTCTGGTTCAATTTGTACTGTTATTAGTTATTATAACGTTTTTTAAACGTGTTCCATCTAACGTAAGACCAAATTAAGTTTTCTTTCAAACGTCGGTGTTAAATTGCTGCTTGGGTACTTACAAGTATATAGCATCACAACACATGTTCAATACGAATAAAAGAACGAAACGAAGAAACGTTGGCTCGAAATTAGACTATAATTCAACCGGTAGAAGATTGTAAGTCATAATTTTACGATTTTTAATGAGCGCAGGTCAGAATCTTACTATTTGTATTTGTGCGTAAGTAATAATCTTTCTTTTTCTGGTTTTTATGATTTAATGCATACAGTAATAGATGGAACACACTCATTTGTTCTTCCATCAGCAGAACGGATAGTCTACGTGAATATTTCTTAGGGACTCTCACAGATAAATCCAAAATGGCACATTTATGATAAGACTATAAGCATAGAAAGCCAAAGTTTAATACAGAAGGCACAGATTGAGTCCCATCATATAAATACATAGACTAAATCGCCGCTGGCTATTTTGAAGAAATTACAATTAAATTGGAAGCCATCTTAATGTAATGGTTTACTGAGTTTTACTATAAAATCCATTTCGAGTAGACAGTAGAGCATTTTTGTTTTATTTTACAACAAAAACAACAACCAGACTACTAATCAAAACATAAAAAAGAAATGAAAAGAAAAACGAAAACAATATAAAATTGTTAGAAAATGGATTTAAAAATTACTGAGCAGAGTTAAAAATTAACGAACCTAATAAAGTACAATTTATATATTCTGGGTCGATGGTAATTTTAAATTGGGAATATTTTATGGCTGGTGAAATTATTACGCTAAATTCATTCGGTCATAATGTTTAATTTGTAATTATAATCAAAAATACTCTCTGAAAAGGAAAATTTACAAAATAATTGAATGAATTTTTATAGAGATATAAAATAAGTATAAAGAAAGTATTATTTAATTAGGCTATATTAGTCGTACTCTGTATATTGTTTAATTCAATGAAGAGAAAATAAAGTAAGAAAACATTTTAGAATGATTAATTTTGATACAGTGCAGCAGATGATGCTTTTAGAGTATATCTAAAAATGCCATCAACATTTTAATTTGAATGGGTGAATATTGAATTGAAAAGTTGACACAGACGTGTAAAACGTGTCCAGCTATAAACTTCATTGCATTTACTAAGACTTTTCTGATATGATCGGCCTAAAAACCAACCAAATGGCTCAGATAATGGGGTCACTATCTTTGGATGAAATATGAAGTGTTTTTCTCTGGTATGTTGATTTGAATCTGAGACCGGATGGTTGGTAATAACAGTCCAAATTATGACATAATCTAAAAAAAAACATTTGTTAGGTTTCCGTAAAATAAACAGCTTAAGTGCTGCATTTTTTCAAAAAAAATTACGAGCTCATGCCAATTGATATAAATGAGATAAAAGAGGGATGTCTGATAAGGCCATATCTATCGAGATCTAAGGATTTTTCGGCGCTCGAGGGCGTTCGCTCTCTCTCTCACACTAACTAACTAACACTAAACCACGTATCAACCATTTTTTCCAAAAAAACTACTTTTTAATCGATATCGATGTGAAAACGGGTCATACATCTATTGATGATAAAAAAAAATACAAAACAAAAGTGGCTGATACGTGGTTTGCCTTCTAGGCCGACGATATACTGGATTTTGATAATAATAAATTTTTTCGCTTTCCTAAAATTTGTTTGTGACATTGACCACCATAGACCAACATTTCATAGGAGTTTATATTAAGCTTTCTAGCAATTTTTCCTATGTTTTTATGAATTGTAATCTAAAGACAAATATCTGGTATAATCTATGTAGATGGTGTTGACTTTAGCCACTAGCCAATACTAACTGAAATTTCGACATTGTTAAGTTCAATACGATACACTCCGAATACCTATCTATATTTCATATTTATATATGACAAAGATAATCAATAAAACTCAAAAGAACAGGTATGTATCTTTAAGGAACGCTATATTTTCATCGTAGTTATTTTATCCTTTTTAAACTTTATAATAAGCTGATCTCGATTCCTTTTTATTTAATTTTTTTTTTCATTTTCAATAATAAAATTGTTTTTTCAAATAACAGAGAAAATATAAATTTCCGGTATATTCCCGCTCTGGGAATATTTTCCAAGATATTCTTCAAAATATGTTTCCGGAAATTTACCTATACGCTCAACGCAGTAGTACGTTTAAAATGAGTTTTATTTGTTTGTAAATAATTTTTAATTACTAAAGACAGGTTTCTTGGAGCAAAAACATTGCCGGAAATATATTTCCAAAAAAAAAAAAAAAAAAAATTATAATCCAAGTTCATGACAATGGCAAAGTCTCATATAATAAGATGACAAGACGTAAATTCCGATGTGTTGTCAAAATAATAAATTATAAAAAGAGAAATTTAAAGAAAAAATGTCAATTTCAGGAAAATATGTGTAAGATGATTGTAAGATGGTGGCAATATAATAGTCAGCAATACAGATAATGACTTCTTTATGTGAAAAGAGATCCGATTAGAATTCACAAATTTGTTATCCACAAAATTTAAAATAAGCACATATGTACATAGATCAATTAAATAAAATCTACTTAAGTAGGCTATAGCTTGAATTTAAACAAGCTACCGTTTTGTGTGGTATTTTAGTGAGTTGAAAATCTAACTTTTAAAAATATGACTTTGAACTATAGAACTGTGTAGGAGTTCTTTAAATTAAATACTTTAAACTCACTTTAATAATCATCTGTTAATTAAATATATCTGTTTCAGCTATATTACCAAGAAAAAAGCTTCAGTTTTCTCTAACGGAAGTTTTCTTCTATAGAGGGTACGTATGTACGTACATCGTACATATATCGTACACACCCTCAAAAGAACAACTTTTATTGAATAACAATACCATGCGGGCATTTGTATTTTTCTTTTCAAATCCAACATAACGCTCCTTTTACTCTTTATAAATCTATGTGTACATTATTATATTATATGGTGGATACGTACCTACTCCATTATTTCAACAATTCCTCTTTATGTTTGTACCCAGTTTACAACATAAACAACATTCAATTTTCACTAACATAGAAAATAACAAACTGTTGTGAACGGCTATGGGCTATAGAATAGAATATGTAGCCCACTATTATCAAAAAGACGGGTCTGACATTACCAGCAGTTGGGAATATAGTTCGATGCGGGTATTAAAAGATATTTTATAGTCCAAGAGTGTACATGTTTCACGTACATATATGTAATGTCACAATATACCAGAATCCCATACAAAATACAAATACACGAGTTGTGGTTGGGTTGATCTATATGTACATACGTCAACAGCGGATCATATGGTATAGCAGAGCTCTCTGAATGTGTAGATTTTAGTGTGTATACTAAACTATACATATATGTATATAATGTAGACACTAAAAAAAAGTCATCATTAATTGAGAATTCCAGCTGACGTCTTCACAAGAATAATTTTCAATCGTTTTCTATTTTCTCTTATGGTCTCTACAAGTAAATTGCATTATTTCTATCGATTTTTGGATTGGATATTTGTTTGGATGGAAGATGCAACTAAACATTTAATTCGTTTGTGGTATATAAAGAATATAAGACATAGATTGAGATAAATTCAGTCAATCCAGTTTTAAATGACTTTAATCGATTAAATTCAGCAAAATAGACTTAATTTGGCAATTAAAATACTTTTTTTTGTATTCTGCCATGATCTATTCAATATTTATATTTATTTTTAAAATCATTTTTTTACTTAAAATCTAACTTGATATTTTTATTTATGGTAATCGACAATTGACATTAACTAATTAACTGCGTTCGACGTGTATACACGTCAATTCAAAACTTTATTTCGGTGCGGTTACTCGTCGTGTAAAATAAAAATTTACCATAGTAAAACTCAAAATTTTAGTAAAAAGTAATATAAATGACATTTATTGGTATGTTTGCTTTATACTTTTAGTAAAAAAATTGCTTTTTTTTTATGAATTTTACTATTTTTTGGCAATTTTTAAGTTTTTTTTAAAAATATTGTTATCAACATTGAATTGTTGAATTTGAATAAAAAAATGTAATTTATTTTACTTTTTTCGTAAAATTTATAATAAAAACATTTTCCTATGCGTTCGACGTGTATACTCGTCAATGCTTGAATTTTAATAACGCATCCCATACGGGATTTTTAAAACTAAATTACGCAGTTAACTCGTTAAATACTGAGTATTAGATCAAATTGTTTATTAGTATAATAGATTAGGGATTTCCAACGGCTAACAATCTGAGGACCACAATTATATTATTTGCATTCAAAGATATTAGCTGCAAAAACAGAGGTCGCAGGCCACCATTTTGAGATTCTTGATATAGCTAGTATATTATTATCGACATATCATTATGCATTTCTATAAATCAATTGATCTGAAACCCTGAAACGCACATTTATATTTGTTTCCCTTGATTCCATCATATCGGTATTTCTATACGTATCGAGGTAAATTTATAATTTGAAACATCCATCCATGTTAGGATTAGGCGCCATATAGAATAACATCGAAACCGATAACATTGACAAAACTTTATATGATGATAATAATATTTCAAGTAAATATGTATGTCGATACATTACTTTTAGAAACCCTAAAGCTGTTAATTTAATGGCTACTTCATTACATCCCTAAAAGTCATAGTCATATCACCCAAGATAGGTATCACTTAAACATAAAAGCAAATGATAAAAAAAATAAAAAAAATGTATATATGTAAGTAGATAGACAGATGTGTGATGTGTGTATGTGTGTATGTGTATGTGTATGCCTGTACTCAAAGGCTGGATCACTTTGATTTTGTATTAGATTTTAATCATGATACAAAATATTGTTAAAATGAGCTTTTAAAAGCATACACAACAAAATATGGGAAATGACAGCCTTTGTTAAAATTGCTTTGAGTTCTCCCCCATTTTTAAATAAGGTATAAAACGATACACCGTATTTATATGGTACCTCGCTACATCCTACATAGTAAGTATATAAATTAGATATAATATAAAACAGACATTTTGGAAATTCCTTAACGAATTACTACTTCAACACTTTGCATATCATAAAACGTAATATTTATAATGATTTTTGAAATTAAAAAACAACAAGTAGGTATAGAAATGAATTAATATCATCCATACTGAACACTGAAATAATATACGCTCCACGAACAATTTGACTCTCAACATACATTTGGTTTATGATGATTTGGCGTCTGGATGCATTTCACTGCATTTATATCATGATGGTGCTTAGAGTGATTACATATCAGCAGTGATAAAATTATAAATTTATAATTAATCAGTGAGAACTTCGTTCAGCAATTATTCATTTTTATTTAATTAGGATTAAGTAACAGGGGTTTATGTTTACAAGAAGGACCTGTAATATGTTAATCCTACACTACATTGTGTATCACTGCGGTGATACGCTTTTTATTTTCTATCATATATAGTACAATGTACAACGAATAATTATTTTTAGCTTAATAAAATTGAACGCATCCCTTATTTTGTTCTTCAAATTAGAACAACAATTCAACTATTCAATCAGAGTCCTTATAATAAATAAATAAAATTGTCTGGTATTTCCTTCGGAAAAGTGTAATTTTAATAATTATTATTATCATATTATGCAATAGTAAGTTGTTATAAATGTTACATATAATTCAATATATTATCATATCATAGTAAATTTAAATAAGTTCAATTGCCCTTCAACACATAAAGAACATAACATAAATCAAACCCGTTTCCTGTAATTACATAGTATATCACTGATGTTACAATTGAAAAACCGTTCTCAGAGCAGTTAATACAAACAAACTTTGTTCTACAGTCCACTCAGAGCTGCAGCCCGAACTATGTCCTTATGTCCTTGGTATAACCCGCCCCCCCCATCCGAAAATTAACGTGGAAGAAAAGAACGACACTGTGACAACTTAGATCCGAAAGATGTAGACTTCTAAATAGTTACATGCACAGAATTGATGAAACTATCGACAACATCTGTCCGAGATGCGAACAAGGCCCATATGATGTGTACAACATCTTTTTATTTGTATATTGTACCAGATAACCCACTCAGTTACATGTGGAAGACTTATGGACAAATCCCGTAAAGGTGGCTACTTTCCTCTACTTGGTAGAACCATGAACGCTAAAAACTACTGCTACAAAAAAAACCATTCATATTTCTCACTTAGATTTAGATGTTTTTTTTTTATTTTCCCTGTTTTAATTTCTCTTTTTCCATTAAAATATATTTTTTTTAGTGAAATACAGAAATTCATGCACTGTAGGGTTAACTTGTTTACGTACATCATAACATAACAAACAATTCTCTATAGAGGTGATGTACCCGTGTGAACATTAATTTTCTTTAAATTGTTTACAATTGAATTTTACCAAAATAACATTAACTTCTTTAAAGCTAAATCACCCTCCTAATCATTAAATAATAATGTGCCACCAACTTCGTATTTTTCTTCATAACGTAAAAATATTTTCCCGTTTATATTCATATTTTTAACATTTTTTTTTTTTTTTTGCATAAATAAAATATTATTTTTTCTACCTTCTCCACACAAGAAAGAAAAGAGGAAAACACATTTTCCTAGTCGCCATAAAAACAATTTTTTAAGATTATATCCTGTTTATTCTCAATGTTGTTTACATATGAAATCATGTAAAAAACAAGACGATAAAAATAAAGCGACATCAACGTGTCTTATATATTCATTATTCATAAAAGTGGGATAAATATGCGATGCATGCGGGATGTCTGCAACAAATGGTGTAAATGGTTTTGTCAATAACTCCCCCTTATATGGAATATTGGTTTGTTAAATGGAGGTGATTTTCCAAAAAAACAAAAACGAGCTATTGAAAATATTGATTCCCGTTATTGGAAATTCAAATTGTTTTTATATGAACAATAATTTATTTTATATTCATCAGTTGACTGATGTAAAGTTGCCTGAATCTGTATAGTTAATTATGTAGATATTTGTACGTTTACATATACATATATCTAAACCTATAAAATCCTTTATTCTGCTGTCCAAATTATTTCTAGCAATTTAACCATATTTAACAGACAAAAACGAAGATCCCACAAAAAATGTGTAATTTTCTGTTCACAACATGTCTGCTGTCAACAAAAAAAAAATTAACTTTTTGTGGAGACATTTCGAAAATCTCATGCAAATTTACTGAAGTGCGACAGTTTAGCTTTAAATGTTTGGGTTTTTATATGTAGTTCGTGATTATGTCAATGAACATACTAATGTGATTATATGTAATGTAGATTAACTCTTTTTCGACCAAATATTTCCAGATATCTGTTGAATATTTAAAAGTTTTCTAGAGAATCACTTCACACAATTAACTAGTGCAAAAGCTAAATAAACAGAACCGATCATATGGTTCAGTGCATAGAGTGATTGCCTTTGGAGCAGGAGGTCCTGGATTTAAGACCGACTAGAGATAAAACATGAAGTGTTTTTCTCTTTTATATTGATTTGAATCTAAGGCCCAGATGGTTGGATTACACTTAAAAAAACAGTCTAAATAATGACATTATCTCTAAAATGGCAATGCTTAATGCAATCCCGTTGAAATTGCGAGCATTTATAAGGTTTCGGTAAAAAAAACACCTCAAGTACTGCTTGGTTACACAAAAAAGAGCTCGTCATATCAATTGAGATAAATGTATAGAGAGGGATGTCTGATGGGCCCATCTATCGAGGCCTAAGAAAAAAAGCAATGCCATTTCTACCTGATCAACAACAAAAATAAAATCTTTTTCCTTTTTTCTAAAAATATTTTAAAAAAATCCTATTTATGAGCATTATTGTTTTACCGCCATTTTGTATGGGTGGATAGCTATCATTTTAATTGAGAATGCTCAAGTTTTCAAATAGTCTACAATGTACGTACTATACATGTAGTCTGGCATGACTAAAATCATTTTAAAATATTTTTTGCTCTGCTGAACTCTATGTTTTAAATACAATGTTACGGTGGAAATTAATTATGTTATCGCATTTCATGTAAATTGTGCCACAGGCACAGCAATGATTAAATTTGAGAGCACGATATACGAGTAAGACTAACGATAAGCTATAGAGAGAGAGTGTTTGCAACCTTTAAACAATTTGATATTATAAGTTACTGTCATGTTTCACTAAATTTATCAAATGGAAAATACTTTCTATTATGTACATTGTACATTACCTCACCCACATCCAATCATATGTATATACAATGATATTATATACACAAGTACATAGATAAATGTACAAATATTTTGCCCCACCAATTAATTTGTCTACGGTTTTTTTTTTAATTAAAATAATTCAAGTAGTTTGTTCAGATAATTTGTTGCCTTTAAAGCATTTGCATAAAGCAACAAATCAATTTCGCGTAAAAGCAGCCAGACTTGTGGTAATAAGAAAATTCTAGCTTTTCCATTGTTAATTTGTTCGTGCATGCTTTCCATAAAAGTTTATTATTAAGTTGAGTTTTTATGTTTTATTATAAAAAAATATAAAGGTTGGTTCGACTGGTCTGCGACATTAAAAAAAAAATAAAAATTTGCTTGATATCCGTTTAAAAGAGTGTGCAGATATTAAAACAATAACAACAACAACAACAAAATAATCTAGAACAAGTAGTAAAATTTTCCAATTAAATATTAATATGCTGAATACGATTGTATGAATATGCAATTTTTTTTTTTTTTTTATTTATGTAATAACTATACATACATACAATACATACATATGTATATTGTATATGCCCATTCAAATATTTTTTAATATTGTGAAGTAGTGCAGTCATTAATTTTAGCGTTTATTGCTCCTAAATAAAAATATAATGGGTTCTGTACATTAATTTAAATGAAATTGAAAATCGGTAACGTAAATTATATTATTGTGAAATTAAATAAATGTAAGGGTGTAGTGACGGCAATGCCGCAGGAAAGACCGGAGCAAGTTAAAACACATAGTATGTATGTACATTGTACATGTACATCGCATTATACATAATTATACTTATTATAATTATATTATATAAATCGCATTTATCTACATACAAAAAAAAATTAAGAGTTGGCATTATTGCGCAAAAGAGTAAATTGTCCGTCAATTATTTTCATTTAGTCTTAAAAATGTTAGACAGATGGGTCTTCAGTACAGTTTTAGATGCCATTTTGTGTTTTTGACATATAAGTTTTTCAAATAGATTTGTATATTTCGTTTGTTTTTTAGTAAATGAATGTTAAATAGTGAAATTAAATTTATATTCATTGTTAAATCAATTGTTTCTAGTATTTAACAGTTAAAAATAACAAAATTTAAGTAAAAGTGTGTTTTTATGTTTTTTTTACCGAAAGAAACCAGTGTTTGGGTAAGTTTGATAACAATAATAGTACAATAATTGCTAAAATAAAGAAATACATACGAGAAATAACTATATACCTAGTAGTAATTAGAAAATATATTAGTAACGTATAAGTTTGTAAAATTAAAGTTTAACAAATTATATTACGCTCAATTTAAAATTTCATATAGAGAACTACTTATGTATGTTCTTAAATCTTCAATCAAATTCACTATAGTGGAATTAGTATAGGAATAAACCAATCAAATGAACTTATATTATTTGAAATTTAAGGACTACATAAATTATATACATTTTCCTTACATTTTACATAATTAAATTACATACATAGTTTCAATAATAGAATTAGACACTGGCATTACATACATTAAAGAAAAATCCCATAAATTTGTTAACATAAAGGAACTTTTTTATAATTCTAGCTCTTTGTTGAATCCGTTTCAAATAATAATGTTTCCGATCACATTATTCATAATGTTGTATGTACTTGTACGTACCAGTACAGAATAGGTATGCGAGCATTTCAAGCCAATTCCATTATAGTTAGCCGTCTGCTTACATATATGTATGTATTTTATATACTTACATACTTGTTAGTATAAGTATGTGTGGAAGTATGTAGGTTGAGGTAGATACTTAGTAGATGAATATCTCTTTATATCCTTAGGTACATTTTTTTTTTTAGATATATGTACCGAGTTTTATTTTTGGTAAAAAATGTTAAGGGGGTAAACATTACTACATTGAAGTTAACAATGGAGATTCTAAATTAATTAGAGCTGTTTCTTAGGGAAAAGAAAAAAACTTCAGAAATAATGATTTGTCCCCGAAAGCCTATGAATAGAGTTATAAAATGGTTGCATACTTAATCATTTCAGTACAAATATTTACATTACATTGAAATCACCTGCTAACTATTAACTGTAATTGCAATTGCAAATGGTCTCCAACGAGTTAAATTTAGCAACTGACTAAATACATATGAGATGAACAGAATACCGTACATTTTATAATTTTATAACTTGGCGTCCAAGTAACTTTTTTACCAAACTTAAATTACATATAATTATGATGACACAATAGACCTTATAGGACGCAGTGTCTTGTGGCTTTAGTGCCCCACTCTCCTTTAAAATACAATACATATAATTATAAGAAGACGTCAAATGTACGCACGACTGCCATTGCAGTCATTTTTTTAAAAAATTGATTATTTATATATTTTGGTAACAGTTGTCTCACAACAGTTTTAAAAGGCCGGTATTTTTCAAAATTAAATTCATTTTTATGCTAAATATATTATAGACTCTATAATATACATACTTTAAACTCCCCTACCTTTATAATATTTATGAATAACTTATTATACTCTTCTATTAACTTTAATGACAAATTAACCTTCTGCATTGTTATTTAATATTCCATCATCTCAGTTTAGTGAAATTTTTCTTGAACATTTTCGACATAATGCATCAAATAATAACAACCTGTTAACTTGGAAAAAGAGGGTAAATTTCTTGACTACAGCATCATTTGTGCGTGTTCTTTACTTCTTCAGTGACGACGTATCTTTTGTTATTATCAAAAAGTTACCGCATGTAAATCGCTCTATTGTCTGTGTTATAGGAGGGCGGGGGTGGTGATTGTATCTCAACATCCGACAAACAGTAATTTTCGCTTTTTTTTTTTTTTAAATAGCACAATGATGCCAATTATTCTCTGTGGAAAACTCAATGCTTTAGAATTTTCATTTGAACAATGCATTTAATATTTGAATAAAAGAATAAAACAATGATATCTGATGGAGTCACCAGATGTGAAAACAACAGTTTCGATATTTTTATTTGATTGAATATGAACAATATATTATTGTGAGTTTGAATTTTTTTGTTTTATAACATATTTTGAACGTCTCTCTAGTAACTTATAGTTAACTTAAATTACTACATAATAAAAACTTAAAGTAACTTTATTTAATTTTATCTACCTTAATATCTTAATATTTGTCCGCAATAGGCAATCGATTGATATGAGACAAGCAATTAGAGATATTAAGTGGTTTACCACAATAAATAGTTGATTACAATGTAATATACATAAAGGCATCCTCTTATTGATGTCATTCAGAAAGGTAAATACTGATGGCTAAGTATGGGATATCCTTAACTGTTATATGCATACATAGATACATAAAGACAGTTTGCCTAGTATATTAATGTCCATAATTAATCCATACGATTTTCCACTCTTAATTAACTTGCATTTTGAAGAAAAAATTTTCAATTTTTGCTGCAAATTGTCAGGAAAAATCTAAAACCACAATTGTTTTGGAGTATTTCTTTTTCTTAATTCCAGACCTTTTATGGATTATTTTCACGGATATGTCCACATATATTTCAACGGTTTTATGGTTGACTTGTCCGTAGTTTTTCTCAGACAAATTTTAGAATTTGTGTATAAAAACAGCTAAAAAAAATATGCTTTAAAAATATATTTACCAACATTTTTGAGTCCGAATGGGATATTTATTACCTATCTAACTTACCTGTTTTTTTCTCCCTTTCCTTTGATTGATAAACATTTATTGAAATTAGAAAAAATATGACTTTTTATGCATCTGAACGCTACATAATTAATGTAAACTAATTGTTTTTAAAATTATTTACCTACTTACCTGTAATTAGCCCGTTTTCAACAATAATAATTGCATTACATAATATGCATGTTGATGAATAGTTAGAACCGAATTTCCCTTTTCCTAATCAAAACATAAGGTAGTAAAAGTACCTTGTACAATGTACATAAATGCCATATTTTCAAGGAAAAGGCTTTTTCAACATCACAATAAGCTTTATTGTACAAGTTGTGCTTTTCAAAGCTACACCGGCCATGTTGGTTTTGTTGTTACTTTTCGCCAGTAAATAAATGGCGTGTAGATGATATGAAAAGTTCTATTTACTTTGTTGATTTGATTAATTTTTCTTATTGAACTATAATCGATTGATAAATCAAATCTATAGCAATATTGTTTTTCGAAACAGTACACAGAGGTCCCCATATACATATGTATAAGAAAATACCAGCAGAGCATTCGCATAGTATATATCTCTGACTTTGATGTGTTCATTGTTTTATTAGGCCATTAGAAGGAAGTGAGCAAAAACTTTAAATGTAAAAACTTTTAATAAAAATTATTTCTCAAAACTTGTTATTTATGTGTTAAGTTTCTTGATGTTAAAACTGTAGTTACTTCTATTTTTATATATAAGTAGCTACATATATAACTATTGTTTATAATTTAAAGTCGTTTTATAGGTATGTATGTAATAGATCTAGTGAAAATATGAAGAAAGAAATGAAATCAATTTTAAGTTTTTCTTTTGTTTTCATTTTTTGTAGTTTGAGTTTATTGCTTAAGGTTGGAAACTCATAATAGTTTTCGAACTGGTTTGGTTAAGACGACAATTATTTTAATAATGTGTTTAAAGTGACTTTATGTATATTTAGAGTTTAGTGAGTAAGGATAACTTTTTGTTACCATAAATTCTAAATATACCACTTTAGATAAGAGTTTCACCTTTCTCAATTTTTAGTTGTTTTTATAAAACAAACTTAAAGGATATTTATCGTTAAAATTCTTGTTTAAATCGAAACGATAATCAAAAAAATTAACCGATTGAAAATATGATTCTCTGTCCTTTACCATCATTTCTATTTTCCTGCTGTCCGTTCGTCCATTTAATCAAGAACCGGTTTTACTATAATGAATGGTACATTATGGTCGGGCCTCTAGTTTAGGGAGCGTCAACATATATCGTCCTGTCTCTAGAAATACCGCTTCTCTAACATTTTTAAAATTTTTCGGGAGAGACGTATAAAACACTTTTCCATAAGAACTGTAATGATATCTGTACAAATACGGATTTAAAAATAAATGTCAGATAGGCGGTATTGCTAGAGACAGGACGATATAATTATTTGCATACAATTACTGTCATGTTGACATTTTTGAAAGGTGTAAAATGTTACTGAATGTATCTACATAAAAAATTGTTATACAAATTATTTCTATGACGATGACGGTACAGAAACTATGGAAGACATAACAACGATCTTTAACTATTTTCCATAATTCTTTCTTTTTTTTTATTAATGTTCAGTTTTAATTATAATATACATATATATTCAAAAATATTGCAATAAAATTTAATGTAGCTCAATCATAGTTTGCTTATGTAGACATATTAATATAAAATAGGTATATATAATAGGAATAGGTAATGTATAATAATAGACACAGCCAGTTATGTATTCGTTTCTACAACATTTGGTTAACCCCGAGTTAAACCTCAAATATCAAAATGTTATGTAATATAATACATATTTGCAAATGGTTAAACAGTGTATATCCGAGTGATGTATTGTGGTTCATGTTCTACTTATTATATCACGAACATTTATCCATTTACCTAAACATTAAACTATGTTACAATTTAAATCTTTTACTGGGATAGTGTAATATAATTGTGTTTAGGTACTTTTGAATTATTTATGCTGAAATTAATTATGTTTGAATGCATCATGCATATAATGTCATCTATATTTTCCTAGTTGAACTACAACATATACACTTTTATAGATGCTCATTCTTACTGGTAATTGGTTATGATATTTACGAAAAAATAAAAATAAAATTTACGTCGACAAAGTTATTCGAATAGTATGCAGGAATAGTAATAATTAACTATGTGATCAGAAAACAATTCTATTGTAAGTACAGGTATACCTTCTAAAACACGGTAGATCGGTTTCAACATAAAACTGTGTTGTAGGAGGGCTACCTGTATATAGCTTCATTTACACGTCGGGAATAATGTATTCGAATAAGTTTGTCGACTTACTATTGTATATGTCGTATGAAAGGATACGAAACGATACGATATGCTTATTCAAATAGTCTTAATAAGTATATAAGTTAAGATTATATAATTAAAAACTGAGATAAATGTTGGAAACAAAATGAACCAAACATAAAAAAAATTAAAAACATGGAACGAAGAAACAAGCCACATTTTGGACTTACATAGTAATACCCAATCCAGATTCAACATGTTGTTTTTTATTTAATTCTTTGTTTGTATTTGTATTATGTTTAATAAAAATTATTATAAATTGCTAAATCTTAAATTTTCATATTTTCATTCCCCATTTTCATGAACAACTTTTTTTGTTTACTTGTAGAGTTTAAATGCGAACTCTAATTTTATACCTGGGAAATGCGAAATATTGAAGAAAAGTTGTTCGGTCGGCTTTTAACCAAGTTAAACAACTTTAAAATACCACAAAAGAGGTTAACGAATACAGAATACCTAGCAAACAAACAAAGTTTAATAAAGAAAAGAAAATTCCCTATCCGTAATACAAATAACTCGCTTAGTTTGAAAATAAACACTTCGGATATAGGGATCATTTAAAGTTAAAGAGCATTTTACTATTATTCACCATCATCAAAGTGAATAAAATGTGGTTTTTGATTTTTTTTTTCCTTTTTACGTATAGGTTTAGGTAGATGGGTAAGGTACATAGGTACTGGAAAATATTATTTGTACGACCTTATACAAAACATACATACATATATACATACTATATATGTGCGGAAGAAGATCAAAGTTCTCAGAATCTCATAATATATATTGTCCCTTCCACTGACAACTATGATAAGTCGACTAATCATCTTTTTGAGTTATTGACATTTACATGAGTTTTACATGAGTTTTACAACCTGTCAAAATTTCAGTAGTCTACGATTGAAAATAAACATTTTACAAGGCCTCAAGTTTATAAATTTTTTTAAATTTTCTTCATTTTCCTGGAAATTTGTCAAAAATATCTAAAAACTAATAATGTGATCAAAAAGTTAATAAAAAGTTGTATAACAAAGTTAATATTTAGCTGAGAAATACTTCAAGTAAAAAAAAACTTTAAACGTCTCGACTGAAAATTTAGCAAAACCGAGTTGTCATAGTTGACGTTGGAAGGGGCGATATGTTGGTATATGATTTTTGCTGATCCATAGTAATTTTGCAATTTCTTTGTAGGATTAGGATTTATTATTACTTACATTTGAATTTATGTGAGATTATTTAATCTCCAATAGGAATTTAAAAACAAAATGAAATTAAATGGACTCTGTAATGTTTGATGTAAAAATAGTAACGAAATCATTATTGCTTTGTGTTTTTAGTAATTATTTTTAAATTAGACCTTTTTTTCTTGCTCTAATTCTTTCTGTACCTGACGTGTCAAATAGTCCTTTGTATATAATGCATTAATACTTACATAGCCATATTGGTAGCATGAAAAGGAAAATCCCATCAAATCGATACACATCAACCTATGGGAGAATACCGTTTTTTACAAGAAGGCCAAAACGCATACAATTTTGTAATTAAATACTCTATCGCTGATCCTCAATTTTCTTAAGGTACTTTCTTTCTTTATAAATACATAATACCATTTTCATATACTTACACAAAAGTTTTTAATGTTATTATTTTGATACAAAATTTAATTTAAGTCTCATAATATTTTACATTATTCACTTAACTCTAAAAAAAATAACAACATTATATATATATATAGTATACTTATTTCATGCAAACATTTTAAATTGAATAACACTTAAATTAAAAAAATAGAGTAAATTCTTTATATACAAAAAAAAAGAAGTTATTTAGTTGTTTTTTTAAAGATTTTATGTTTTTTTGTTTTTTTGAATTTTTATTTTTATTTCTTAACGTTAATTCAAACTACAAACACGACGAAAACTCGACAGCAAACAATAATACCATACATATTATGAAACAATACACAATTGTTGTGCCTTATATAGGCTAATCAAATAAATATTTGTTTTTTTTTTCCCCATTAATCTCGGGAAGATTAATAAACTAAAAATTTTATAAATAAATTAAAAAATTATTTTTTAAAAAAAAAAGATTGACTCAATACAGAATATTAAAATGTTATTATAAGAAGCAAATTCGAGTTTTCGTTTTGCCAGTTTTTTTTCTTATAATAATTACAAAAAAGAAAAAAAATTAATTAGAAAAATTTACTTAAAATTTAATTAAACCTAAAAATTTATTTTTTGCACACATACATTAAGTATATACTTCATATTAGTGAATTTTTATACTTATTTCGAATTTTTTACATTTTGTTTATTAAATAACTTAATTTAAGTATAAGTTTAAACAATTATTCCGCCAATAGCTTTGTTATAATGTACTTTTTATCATAATTTTTTTGTTATATTTATTTTTAGAATTAAATCATTTAAAAAAATCTTTGATAATTTAATGTGACAAATAAATCTGAATATTAAAATATTTCAATTTTTAGTGGGATAATGCATTAAAATGTTAAATGTCCATAGAAAATACATCAGAATGAAATGTTCTTTTGTCTTGTTATTCTAAAAACTAAAAAAGTGATATAAATATTTTTTGACAATTTTTTTTTAAGAAAAAAATTGCTCCTTTAAAATTCGTTTTCGTACGTTTTTTTTTTTTTTAATTAAATATAATTTTAAAGTTCAATTTAATTATTTCAAAAACTTTTTTTTAAAAAAGGGTTTTTAGTTTTGTACCCTTAATGAAAGAAACATGTATGTACAAATAATTATTTTTTGAAAAGTAGGTACGATTTTTTTTTTAATTAAAATTAAATATTAATTATATTGTCAGGAATTTAATATAATATTTTTTAAATTAACAAATAAAAAAAGTACAATATAACAAAGGTATTGATTAAGGTAACTATTATTAGTGCCAATAAGTATCTAATTGACAAATTTATTTATTTATTTTATTTATAAATTATACCACAATATTAAAGGTTCAAAACCTAAACTAAAATAGTCGTTAATCGTCACGAAATGAACCCATTTCTTGTTTGCTATTATCTAATATATCAGATGCGAATACAAGATAATATATTTTTTTTATTATGTTGCGTGCTTGTAAACGAGACACTTTTACTTAATACAATAACATGTAATCAATTACATTCTCTGACGCGTATTAAGAATATGGTTTACACCAAAACATAAATTTAATTCTCTACGTCATCAAAATTGCTTAATGCTGGCACGAATATAAACTGAACTTGAAATGTATTGTACGTACATGTAGACTGTAGAGAGGTATAAGAGAATAGGAAAATCACGAAAAATTTCAAATTTTCACAGATTTTATTTATTTATTTGTGCTGGAAGATTTGAGAAGGGGCGAGACTTTTCTAATTAATTGGTTAGCACTGCAATAATTAAATTAATTTCTGTGGTGAGAATTTACTAGCAAAATGTATGTGTGCTGTTTTTAATTATGATTTATGATATAATAATTAACTATTATTATTATAGAACAATAACACAACAACAAAAATAGCATGCATGTCTATTGAAACAGAAACAGAAACAATTTGATTAAAGAATAGAATAAAAAAAAAAGAAATTTTAATTAATCCTTAAATATATCGGTACCTAATAATTTTAAATTTCTATTGCCAATTCTTCGACAAACGACGTTCAGCTCCGGGTGCAGCAGAAAATGAATTTTGTGATGTAGCCGAATTCATATTGGACGCATTCAATGTACTA
Organism: Platyura marginata; assembly: GCA_026745375.1. Taxonomy (NCBI): domain Eukaryota; kingdom Metazoa; phylum Arthropoda; class Insecta; order Diptera; family Keroplatidae; genus Platyura; species Platyura marginata. Next base: position 71,453 of record JANSTT010001452.1, read on the forward strand.
ATTGCCATCAGTATTTTTTTCCTTGGTCCAAATGCAGTAATTCCCAATTCCGTTAAATTTTCTGCAGTCAAGCTGGCAAACATTTGTATGTCAATTTCATTTATAACAAATGTACCTGTAATAAAAATAAATAAATTTAATTTATGCACTGGGAAAAAAAAGTTTTCATATGTAAAATTTACTAATATAATGATCAAGTCCTAAATGGGTCATTAGTGTATGGATATCTTTGTGATGTGATAATTGTGAACGTTGCTGTGTTGGCGTTGTGTCCAATACGCCGGTGGTAACACCTAAATTGTATGGCGAACTGTCATTTCTTTCCCATTGATTGCTGTTTCGATTAACCGTTTCAAGACAAAATGGTGATGATTTGCTCAGTCCCAAACCACTCCATGTGGATGTTGGCGTTCTTACTTCACCTTGAGGGGCCCGTTCCATTGCCTTGAATCCTTCAACTTTTTTTGGATCAATTGTATAGGATCTCTGCAATGAAAATAGGAATTGTATTTATCCGAAACACAATTTATCGGGAGACCATGTTTGATTGGGTTTCCGGAAGTTATTTTTATTTTAAATGTACTAAAATATTAAACGGTAGTTGAGCCCTTTCGCTGATGCAAAAAAATCTTACCTGATCATAAGAAGTCGGTGTCCCATAATAATTGTCTCTATTAAGCGAATTTGTACTGCTACCCATTTTATGCGCTTCTCCATCGGAATAGGTTATCGAGTTTTCGGGCGAATAAGATTTGACGTTACTAGCTGTTTGAGCCGGTTTGTAGGGCGGAAATAATTTCTCCAACGAATTCGTACTGCTGCTAAAACTATGATATCCACTTGTATTCGTGCTAGTATTTCGTGGCGATATACTTGGATTACTGCCAGTATCGGACGGATGTACGGTCAAGTAACTTTTCACATTTGTCGGACGGCATCGATTTGGATTGTTGTAATATTGAAATCTTGTTAAGCTTGGCGATGAGTATTTTTGATATTGTCCAAGTAGTGTGGCAAAGTTTTGTCCAAGTTGCATGCCCGGTGTAATCGGGCTTTCTGGATAGTTAGATAGAAGCATCGATAGACTTTTTCGGTATGATAGTTCGGCATCATGGTCGACCGGTGCAAAATATGTTATCGGAATTTCGGGTTTTATAATTGGTGTTGTCAGCTTTAACATTTCATGTCTAGCTTCATATATTTTATCTGAAAATTAATTATTTTTTTTATTCATATCACTATTCATCAGTGAAGCCAGATTGTGGCAATTTAAAAGTTGTTCCATAAATTATTTTTGAATATACCTTAGAAACAGTGTCTTATTCAATTTGAAAGTAAAGTATTCCTTTTTATACCCGCTAAAAAAATATTATTTCTAAAAAAGTTTGTAAGGTTAAAAAAAAGATTCTCCCCAACTCCATAAATGGATATAATTTTCCCTTGACGATGCGGTTAATCCAATTTAAAAATTTAAATTGTTATTGGTACTCACCCACAAATTTTTCAACTCCCTTCACCACAATACTCATAACGCTTTGCCTTGATTTTTGTCTAAGTGATATAAAAACACCGTATTTGTTCATTAGATTTGTTACATCGAACGTGTCAACGGCATTATCAGGGTAATCAAATATCAACGCCAGTGGCAAATTACCCTGTAACAAAAGAAGTAATTCAATTTAAAAAAAAACATATTTTTTTTTATGTTTGTATTTATTATACTCCACTCACAATAAGCTGTTGTCTGGCTTTATATACTCCATCAATAGTACCAGTGATTGTCACTTGAGATTTTTTTATCGGTTTTATGTTGACGTCCTTTACATCGGGAAATATTATCTATAAAATAAAATATTTTTTTTTAAATATTTTTTATTATTAGATGATAAAATGAAAAGAAGAATTTAAGTATTAACCTTAGTTTTGGTACGTTCCATAATACTTAATAGTTGTGAATTGTTTGTTCCTTTAACAATGTCATGATGATGTGGTGATATTTCAAGTTGCAAATTAACGTAAATTTGATTCTGTTAGAAACGACAATAAAATTTATACGAGAATATTAAAAAAAAAAATAAATAAATAAATTGAGAAATTCTTTTTTTTAATTAAACAAAATAAATTAACTCACGGCAATTGATTCACACATAAAATTAATAAGTAGCTGAGTGGCTTCTTGTACTTTTGCAGCTTCCCTTTCAGAACCTTTAATTAACACTAAAGATGAATGTAGCTTGGGTCTAGTTGAAAAAATTACCTACAAACAATTTAAAATTTCAATTTAATTTGTCTATAAAATTGAATTAAGACACATTACTTGAATGTTAAATTTCGCTTCTACATCTTTAACATATTGTGTATCATTATCAGGTACTGGTCGTCCGGGAGCCATAACTGGTAATTCAAATGAAATGATTAGTGGCGTAGATCCCTGGATTATAGTAATAAATAATAAATTTTGTGATCTCTATATATATATATGTATATAAATATATTCTAAAAAATCTATACTTACTCTAACTAAAGCTCGAGCCTTTTCCACTCCCGCCAATGACCCGCACAGCGAAACTTGATTACTTTTTTCCACTTGATTTGAACGGTTTGAGTCAGGAAAATGAATATGCGTTAGTGTCTCTTCCATAATACGTTTAATATTACTTCCGCCACGTCCAATTATGTATGAATGGTCGGTATAGGATATGTCAATTTTCATTGTAACGCGTGTTCCCTTACAAATAAATTTTTAATTAGTTATTAAAACATCGCTAAAGCACTAGTAGGGTTGATTTAAAATAATGTAAAAGTAGCCATGGTTTGTTTTTTTTTTTTAAACTAAGCGATTAAAATTGCGTTTTACACCAAATAAATAGGGATCTTAATAATGTTGATTCAAACTTACTCTTGAGTCTAATGATTCCAATACACGTTCTTTTGCTTTAGAAACATCGTCTGGTTTTCCAACAATGCGTACGTGGGGATCTAATGAATAAAAATGATAGAACTATAAATAAATAAATTATAAAAAAAATCCCTGTCCCAATGATCACATCATAAACAAAGTGCAGCATCTAGTCCAGCTGTAGTTACATATATGTATGTGCCTAAAAGTTATCAAAAATATGTAATATGTACCTTTTTTAGTTTTAGCTCCAATTTTTAATCGACAAGGCCAGCTTATATAAGTCGAAGTATTTTTCATAGTCTAAAAGATTTATTTTTTTAATTAAAATTTTTGATTCCAATGCAAATAATAATCAAATGAATATACCGTGTCGAAAAATTGTTCAGCTCCATTAGCACCCCCTTCAGCAGAATTTGCTATTTAATGAAAATAAAAGAACATAGTTAATTTTCGAAATTCATAATTTACATTTTTTACAACTATTACTGATGATCATATTTTCCAATTTTTGTCGATCAACTTTAAATCGTTGCGTAACTAAGTCGTCCGGATTCGCAACACCCAATTGCATGGCGATTGATTTAATATCACTCCAGTCACTTTCCACCGATGAAATTTCACTTTGACTTTCGCTTGATCTTCTTACCGTTTCATAGATATTACTATAAGATGAACAGGACGGCATCATGCTGGTAATCTAAAACAGAAAAATCAAAATTGGTGTGCCTTAAATGATCATTATCATATATATTCTATTGAGTATTGAGTATTTGTTTGGGGGTGATTGATGCGCCACGACCTATTTAAATCTATTGTGCCCCCCCTTCTTACGTCTATCTTCATGGAACCATTCCATTATCTAGAGTACCTCCTCAAGTCCAGTTTCCTTTAAGAATTTTAGGATCTTGAGTGGATTTAGGGATGGAAGGTCCCTCTCCGCTATTCAGTACTCCCCCAGGTGATCTCTTCTTTTGTGATATATATTCTATGCTACTGTTATTTTATGGGATAGTTACTCGAGAAACAGTTAATTAGCTAGATTCTAGAAACTATGTTTCATTATCTTACAACACCTCAACATCGACCTAAATGGAAGTTGTCGCAGATTTCGACATTCTGAAAGAGGATGGCTCGCTATCGACTTGTTGGTCATTGGCTAGAATCAAGGAGGTTCACCCTGGCTTCTTAAAAACAGCTAATAGAGTTTACAAGCGAAAGCGTATACACAGTTACAGAAGCAACAACCAAATTAAGGTTCAAAGAAAATAGTAAAAATTATTTTTTTTTAAATGTATGCAATTAGGAATTTTTTTATTTTTATACTTTAACTTAATTTTTAACAAGTAAAAACGATTTACAACTTAATTGATTTATATTTTTACTAGAAAGCTTTTCAATTTCCCTCATAAATAAGCCTAAACTTATCAAAATCGGCCTAGCGGTTTCGAAGTTATGATTTTTTTGAAGTTTACACTACATAGTAATTTAAAAAAAAAAAATCTTTTACTAACTCGGAGCATAGGTATTTTATAAAAATTATTTTTCGATTCATTTTTTTTTTAAATAACGATTCAAAAAAAAACATCTAAAATTCAAATTACTTTTAATTTGCAAATTACCAATCGTTTTTCGGCAATTGTAAATTATATACCAACAAATTATTTCTATTGTTATGCAAACAAAGTAAGATGTTTGTTTGCAAAATAGAGTTTTGTTTGCGATCCTCTCGTTTTCAATTGTTTTATCTTGGGTTCTATTATTTTTGCATGGTGTACCTTTACACCATCATAATGTATTAATTCAAATACATAGGGGTAGAGGTTACAGAAATTGTATATCTAGTGAATTACATAATTTTATTCACTACGCTTTACGTGTTATCCTCTGTTATCATCATCTTTATATAATACATATACATAATGTATATAGAAATGTATTACTTATTTGAAATGTCAATGACTAAATAAACCGTACATTTATACAATCATATCTTTGGCAATATAAATTGAACATAACATCCCACTTAAGGAATTGATATTTTTTTTTTTTTGCTTCCTTGCGTTCTGTCTGGATTTTCATATTACCATAATAAAAAGACATTTTATCTTGATCCAAAAAATGCGCAAAGATTTATTTACACCATCACCAGAGTATCGCTTAAAGTTCTCTATTTATTTGAAATATTGCGACTCTTTCTACCTCTCTCCCTTACCTTGTCTATAAAGGTTTTTTTTTGTTCATGTCAAATAAAACTTTGAGGAGATACAGAGGAAAAAAAATATTCAATTAACACCTCAAAATGTAGGGAAAATTCGATACCAGGGAACAGTACGTTGTTGCATTTTGTATTATACAACATAAAAGCTGAAGATTGTGTAGATAACGCGATGATTACAAATTTAATTAAACTACATAATTAGGAATTATTGAGAATTTCAATATGAATTTCCAAATGACTAAAACTGATCTGCCCATAAGCCAGCTGTGATGAAAGAGGGGCTAGACATAAACCACTTGATAAAGACGTTTAGAAGCTGAATATTTTATAAATATAACTCAATAATATTCAGTTAGAGTTGTTTTATTAAATATTTATGATTGGTCCTTCGAGTCGGATATTTTCTAACATTGGTCCTTAAATTCGAATTATAAAACCGAGTAGATAGAAAAATTATTGTACTATAGATTATATTTTTACCTATGTATATTATACATACATACCTCTAAATATTGGTCAAAAATTTGCATAACATCGTAAGCAGCGAAAAAATATTATTAATTCATTTATGAAGAAATTAATTTGCAATATTTTTGACTAATTAATTTTTTTCAATTTTCTATCACAATTTCCTCAAAATATACATAGTTACATAAATAATTACAAAAATTTCATATAGCAGAGGAGCCCAATTAAAACAGCTTGCGAACAATTTACCACAAACAATTTGTTGCAACTTAGCTCAATCCAGTGTAAAAAGCGTGAATGTAGCAACAAATTGATGTCCCTAAAATTATTGACGCAAAAAATGTCCAAATTCATACTAAAACTCATTACCAACCAACTTTTACGGCATCGCCCCACATTGCACTACATTACGTAGCTTTTTATTAGATTAAAAAAAAAAAGAACTTTTCTGTCTGTATAGCGATTTTCTTCGGCATTTCTTAACTTGCTTATTCCGATATACATGCATACTGTATTTAAGGTACTTATATACGTACTTTTAATATTATAGTATATTAATAATACGTAGGTACCTAGTAGATAATGAATAAAAAATTTTAGAGATTAAAGTTTTCCTAAAAGTCAAAGTTATGAAACGTGTTTTGTAAAAAGGAATATTTTATAAGACGTAAAATTAGTAACACAGCATAACAGGGCGATAACTTATAAAACCTCTTTGAGTTTTATATATATGTACATATAATAGCTACCTATCTATATATAATTAGGTATGTATAGGTCATGACTTAAAATATGAAATTTATTTCAGTTATTTAGTTTAATGATAGGTAATTGCTTTCTATTCTAGACGATAATATACATTTATTGATTGTTGAGTTGGCTAAAATAATTGTTATAACGCAATAGAAAAAATAACATAAAACTTTAAAATGGCCGCCATTTTTTTTTTTTTCTTTAATGAAGCGACAATTTGTATTTTATTTAATTTAGATACAAAAACTATAAATAAACAATTAAATAAACAAATTACAATATTTTGTGCGATTTAACACTGTAGAAATTAAAGAATTTAGTTTGAACTCACCATGTCAGCATCCATTTTTAGTTCACAAAATTTCTATTAAAATATAATTTTTTGACAAATTAATTGAAAAAATTCAATTTTTTACTATAAAATTATTAATTAAAAAGTACTAATTAAAAAAAAAAATTAAAAATAAACAAATTAAAAAAATTATTTAAAATAAATAAAGATATAAATTTGATGCAAACAAAAATTAAATTAAATAATTGCGATCTATTGTCGATCAAGAATCAAAGTAGATTGAATAGATGTTCGGCAAAAGGAACCGATTACCCGAGCAGATGATTATTTAGCTATTTTGCTATAAATGACACTTAAATTTAAAATTACGATATCAATTTTTTTTTACCTACAGAATTACAAATTGAATAAATTAAAACAAAAAAATATTAAATCACACACAACACAAAAAAAAAAATCACGTGAAAAAAATATGTAGCAATAATTTTTTAATATTAAATAAATTTTTTTTTAAGAACAAATAAATAATGCATCAGCTTGTTGATTGACTCGAAGTATTTTTGCAATCGAATCAAAAGCTATACAATGACTACTGAATATAATAGAAAATAAATTGCATGCCCTCTGGTGTTGGATTTTTTTTGTTTTCGAAATAAAGAGTCAAGTTAATGTTTAAAACTAGAATAAATGATTATTTAAAGTTAAACAAATGACAATTATTTAGTATTAAATTAATTTCAATTTATGTTATTCAAAATTATGATTTTACCTTTAAATATTTTATGCTAAATAAAAGAAACCCAAAACATAATAATAAACAATATAAAAACATTATAAAAAAAATTGTAATCGGTAAAGATTATTACAGGACTGTACTCAGTGACGAATCAAGTTAGATGGGGGCCCCAAGCGGTAAAAATTTCGAGTCCCTCAAACTTAAGTTTCACGAAGATTCTCATTAAGCTATTAAAAAAAAAAAAAAAGCAATTAAAAATTTCATACCATAACACATTAAATAAATTTATTAAAAAACATTTATTTTACGAGAATTTCCGTCTCGCTTTATTTCTTACCAATTAGCTTACCGACCAAATGGTTCTCTACCACTGAAGTCATTTGAAACGGGAGGTCCCGGGTTCGATCCCTGTTTTAATATGAGTGGTCTGGATTCCACTTAATAATTGCTAAAATTAGTCGATTCTAGAAAGGAAACATTTCAAATGTTAGAAAAAAATATCTGAAGTATGAGAATTTATAGAGTTTGGCACTTGCAGTGTTTTCACAAGAAATTATGTTAAAAGCCCCTTCGAAAGATGGTTGAATGGGAGATTAGTTCAAGAAATTCCCATGAGAGTCTCGAATAAATCGACGATGGCTGAAGACCGACCGATATGGCGGGGAGTTGTGGAGTCAGCAAAAAAACCCACCTAGCACCTAGGGTTAAGGTTCAAATTCGTTAATTAATTTGGCATTGTCAATACGATTTAAAATTGCCTGCTCTATATACAGAATGGTCATATTATTTAATCTTTCTTCTCCCATAGTATACCTTAAATAATTTTTCACACGTTTTAAAACCTAAAACGATCTTTCTCCAGACACATTAGATAAGAGAATTGTAACAAAAAATTTCAATAATATTTCAACATTCATGTATGTATGTTATATTGTTATTAGTTATTATGTCATTTGGACAACAAAAAAACGAAATGTTCCTCGAAGCCTAATAAAAAGACATTTTAAGACCTCGGGGTCGCTTCAGAACCCCTTGCGGGGTCCTACTCGGACGCTGAGAACCGCTTATGTCGCCACTGTCTGTACTTGAAAAAAAATTAAATTGAAAAAAATATTTCAACTTTTTCGACAGCTCTTCAAATAGTTAAAGTTAAAGTTTAAAATTTATTTACTAAAAAAAAAAATTATAATCAAGATTCACACTTTCGTGCTTTAAGGGAGATATAAATTCAATTCTGTTGAATTTTTTTAGAGAACTTGAAATCGATTATTGTGTTTAATGTGCCCTCTTGTTTTGTTTGCTCCCTCCTCTCCCACCTCTACTTTCTCTTCTAGCTGTAAAAGTTGCCATTATGTATTCAAAAATCAAAATTTTCCTATATATATTTTATGATCAACAAACTTTTAAAATCCTTAAAATGTATGACCTTTCAATTGGAATTAATATTTGAAATTTTCTTTAGAACTCTTCTCCTTGGAACATATCCATTATTATTTCACCTTAAAATGCCTTATCATTAAAAAAAAGACATATTTATCCTTCATTTAATGCATGTTTAAACATCCTAAATCTGTTCTTACTCTATTCATTCAGGCAGTTATTATATATAAATTTTAAGCATATCAATGAACCGAGATTTCAATGGGATGGCTTTCGTATTATGTATGTATGTACGAGTAGAATATCACAATCTGAGGAATTTATTGAATTGAAGATTGCCTTAAATTTGGGGACTGGGGGATATTTATATTTCCAATTAAATTATTTTTGCTGGAATATTGATTTTACAAATATTTTATTTTATTTTCGTCAACAATAGATTGTTATCTGTTGAGATACATATATTAGAATTATGTCCATCTTAAAACAATAAAAGATTCCGTCTTGTTGATATCCTCACTTCATTTTGAGTTTTTACCTTTCGTACAATATTTCCTCATGATATTCTCAAAGACTAAACACACACCGTTTCTGATCAGCGTCATTGAATCAAGGACGAAAATTTGACTATTTAAAAAACGTTTAACATTGATTCAATGGTTGATGATTTTTTCTATCGGAAAGATTTGTCCCTAAAAAAATGTTTAGAAGACCGCGTTGAACTATTTATAAGCAGTGGGTCCTGTAGATTTTCTAAATTTTGCAAGAGGTTGGCATCCTTACTAAATGCTCACTATTTCACCGCCATTTTTTAAGCATTGCCATTTTTGAGATAATGGCATTTTTTAGACTGTTTTTAAGTGCAATCCAACCACCAGACCTTAGATTCGAATCAACATACCAGACAGAAAAAAACCATTTATGTTTCATGCCCCAGTCGATTTTGAACCCAGGACATCCCATTTGGTTGTTCAGTGTGTCCTGTAACAATTTCATAAAATAATTTTGACTCAATAGAATAGAATATTTTTTACCGCTTCAGAATGAAACAGACACTGCAAGGAAAAAAAAAACTGTACGCAATAGTCAGTAGTTGGTATGTTGGTATGTTGGTATGTATCAAGGTATAGATATAGATAACAACTCCTACTATACTTTAACAGTAGGTATTATATTATAAATACGCGGATATTCTATAATCGCTACCTATATATTAATTTTATTAAGTCAAACAACGTAAAAGCAATTAAAAAGTTTTACAACAATCAAACTTATATAATGGAAAGATTAAGCAAAAAAGGAAAAACGGAATGAGATTTAATTAATATAATTCGTCTGTAGTTAAATTCCAATTTGTCAAAAATTACTTGTGACAAATCCTCAAACAAACTTCTAATCAAACATTCAATTGTAACACTTAACCATACTTTTGTAACATTCTCCAAATAGCATTTTCCCAAACTTTTCTGTGATTTTTCTTTGAATTATATTCTAATTTTTTTTTTTGGTATAGTCTATATATGGGACCGCTCCAACCTAAAGGGAATTTTAATTGCATAAATTCTTGCCAGAGGTGGAAATCGTTTTAAATGCACTCAGAGACAGATACCTAAAATTGAATGAAACTTTTGCCGGAATTTCTCTATTTTTAATTAAATTGAATTAAAGCATATTATTGTTTCATTATATAATTTGCTCATGTTTATTTCATATACTATTACACGATGTAAATTACAGAGTAAAGTTAGACAGGAGTTCCTTACATACACATAGGTACATATATATATTCAATACATATACATTCCATGAATATAACGCAGATGGCTACTGGTGTGGTGGCTCTTAACAATTTATTATTGATGGTAGAACTTTTTACAAAAAAAAAAAACTTTAGTCATTATGATTAAGATAAATTAAAAATTGACCGTTTTTTTTGGTTTTTTAAAAATTGATACACTTTTAGGTCTATACATTTTGATACTATTTTTGCATTTCTTAGGATCATATAAAAAAAAAAGTTAACCTTTTAAGGTCCAATCGGACGGAAGAGGTTAGCTTTAAAACATAAAAACAGCCTTGTAAAATAAATTGGATAGCTGTTTGACCATAGGGTAGACGTTCATAGGGTGGACATTGATAAAGTAGACGTTCATAGGGTAGACGTTCATAGGATAGACGTTCAAAGGATAGACGTTCATAGGATAAACGTTCATAAGGTAGACGTTGATAAAGTAAACGTTCATAGGGTAGACGTTCATAGAATAGACATTCATAGGAACGGACGTTCATAGGATAGACATTAATAGGATAGACATTCAAAGGATAGACGTTCATAGGATAAACGTTCATAGAGTAGACGTTCATATAATGTAAACGTTCATAGGATAGACATTCATAGGATGGACGTTCATAGGGTACACGTTCATATGATAGACGTTCACAGGGTAGACGTTGATAAAGTAGATGTTCATAGGGTAGATGGTGTTAACAAATCATTCAAGTTCCAAAGACGACATCTCATTTTACACTGCCTATGTATACTTTACGAGATGCCAATTCGATATATGTAAATAAATGTTGTGTTTTGAATGTTGCTGGCACCTTTAGATTAAAAAAGTTCTTAATATCAGAGCATTTTTTTTTTTTATTTCATTAATACAATATTCTTGAATATCTATTCAAAGCTGGTTAATTATCGCAATCACGTTTTAACTTCACACAAAAATGTTAATGAACAAAACTTGGAAAAATGATTGCTTAGCGAAAAATGCTCAGCTTTATTTGCATAACAAACTTTTCGATATAAACCATCTCGTCGAAGCATATTTGCATTTTTTTTTTTTTTATCAAAGAGAAAAGTTTTCTCTAGTAAAGAACTTTTGAGATTATATACATATATATATATATTGACTATATATATATATATATATATATATATTTATATTTATACATTCTTATATATTACAAAAATTTATTTTATTGATTTAAAAAAATAAAAAAAAATAAAAAAATATTTTCACGCTAAGTTTTGCATGAAACACTTCTGTTTGATGAAATGCGGTTATGTCTCAATATTTTGTTTACGTAAAAAATAAGAAAAATATTTTTATTACTTTATTCGTGTTCTCACTTTTCCATAAAATAAGAAAGGTCTGGTTGTTTAAATTTTCTTCGCCTTCCCCGTATACAACAAGTAGGTTTTTTTATTTTTATATAGAAAGCGCGTCATTGTTTCCATCAGGAAAATGTGTCAGCAATGGAAAAAATTGAAATTTTAAGTCTCACGATACGAATAATTTTCTGTTCATACCCTAATGATCAATAATTGTTGGATGTTTATTGGAAAAAGGTCTTTTCTTAGAGGGGTAGTTTTGTGCGTTGCGGGTCCAACTTGCGAATAATTTAGTTAAATTTTGTTGTAAAACGCGACCAATGACGCATCTCCTTCTTTGTACGTGAGATTATAGTTAATGGAATTCTTTATAAATTATAACATTTTCGTACGTGCTTGCCGTGATCGAGCTTTATATCAATTTTTAGGGCTAGTTATAGATTATGGTGAGGCGATATTGACGAAAAGAGTGTAGAATATTGAGTAGCATAAAATAGGCCGAAGGTTTAGAGTTTAGGGGGTTCCGAATTTAAAAGAACGTAAACGGTAAAATAGGAAAGACTTCACCCTTAAACCTTAGAAAAAGAACACCTTAAGGCTTAAATGAAATACTTAGTATTTTAGAAGATGAAACTCTTGTATAAATGAAGTTTTGGACATTATAAAAAGAAATTTACGGTGTTTACTGAAATTGGACTAATCAACTGGATGCATTATATACTCGTATATTCAAATAATTGTTACCCAATTACCAATAACAAGAAATATGCTACCTGGTAGATATCTGGATGGCTCTAAAATATTAATTATAAATCTATCGTATCACATTGATCCACCATTGCTTTTCTATTGTTATTCTAAAATAAGCATTAAAGCAGCGAGTGGTACTATTATTATAGTATACGAGTACATATTTGCATACATTAATTTTGGATGTTGAATTGCCTAAAATTTCTATTATCAATGTGGAATTTCAAATTCCCTTCAGAGAAATATGTATGGATACGAATTTTCATTTATAGTTGTCTGTAAATCAAGTATGTCCACACTCAGGTTTTGTCCATTTCTAGAATGTTCTATAATACTATATATATATATATATATATATATATATATCTATATCTATGTTGTACTTATGTAGCAATGGCTTTTGCGGTTATAAACAATTCGTTGTGATATATAATAGTGAACATTTTTGAATAATACCGGAGTGTTGAAAATGGAAAATTGCAGTGGTTAAGGAAACTTGTTAAGATAATTAATTTTCTATTTGATATGCTATAATGTATGTATATATGTAGGAGTTCAGATTGCTTAATATGATTTAAATTAGTAATAGGCATCATGTAGAGCTTATAGTGTTGACGGATACCTAGTTTTTGACAGATTGACGAGCATATGTATATTTGATATAGAACCGAGATATAATATATATACCTACTATTGAAGGTGGTATTTTCTTAAAAAGCAGTTCGTCCATCTCCATTTTAAGAGTTTATATCTTGTCAATTGTAACAGCTCTACAACGTTACTAAATTGAACTCTCGTTTAATATCCTCTAACCGCATTATTGAAGTTTCTGCAATTTCCTTGCCAATTTTCGATGCTGCCCCGTCCATATGTACGTAAATGTAGTAAAAAAAAAAAAACTTTGTTTTAATTAAAAAAAACAGTTCCTACTATTCATTTATTTTGTCCATCTCGTCTTTGTTCGTTTTCCCACCAAATTTTATTCACAAAGAGTCCATTTGCCATACGAACAACAATTGCACGATATTTGGTTGGAGCGAAAATGCTTCCATTTTTGATTTGGTTTTTCTAAAAATCAATAGAACAATATTTTTGTGTAACGTGTCATTTACTCTATTCGCTATAGATAGAGCAACTATTTAAAGTTACAGAATCTGGAGCAGTAAAGATTACCGAATCGACGTAACTGTTGGCCAATTTTGGTGAACATTTACGTAGTTTTGCTTGCATCGTAAGTTTTTTACTTCAAAAGCAACAATGTGATTAAATTGAAAGTTTAGCGTCTTCATTTACACCTTTTATTTCTGTTTGGATCTCCTTCAGGCTTTATTAAATTATTGGTGTTAGATTAAGTCCAGAATCTAATCTTAACTAACTTTTATGTATTATACTCATAATAAATTCACTCGTCCCAGAGCATAGGAAAAACTGTTGAAATTTTGTTACAATTAGAAAAGGACAAAAATAGAAGACAAGAAAGGGAAAAAATTATTCGAAACCAATGAACATTTTTTATACAAAAAAAACTCGCTCCATTGTAGTGCGCACATGACATAAGCGCACATGAAAAACGAAAAAGGAATATTTTTGTGGAAAAAATATTTTGAACAAGATTGTTATGTAAGGAGCTATGGTATAGGTAGGATGTAGCTAATAATTTATTAATATAGTTTTCTGGGAAACGAACTGCAGACAATAATGGTCGCTCTTGATGTTTTTTTTTTTGGTTTTTGTTTAATAAAATGTAAATTAAAATTTAATTTGTTTAATAGTGCCAGTGTTAATTGAGTTCTAGTCTTATCCTGTAAAAATTTTCCATCTAAAAATTATAAGAAGTTATCTTATGTTGTTGAAAATTAATATTCTGCTGTATAACAAAGAGAACGGAATGAAAATTATGGCTTATTAAATTATGTTATATTACTTATCTCTTATAATATTCATGGAAAATGATCCATTATTAACCCTTTCATGTGTCCCAATTATATTTTGTGCATAAGTTTTAAAAAAATGAGAAAATGGTTGTTTGAAATATAATTTTTAACCTGGCTAAAAAAATGTCTGCTTCTAAACATTTATAATTTCAGAATAATCAGATCATGTAGGTTTTCGGCTAATTTTTTGTTTTCATTTTTATAGCATGAAATGGTCAAAACATCTTGGGGATTTCTTTGTAATATTAATATTAAAAACATATTCTGTACAAATTGTTTATTAGTTACCAAATATCTTTTTATTGACATTTACATAGAAATCGATTTTATTGACTTTGGTCATTGCTGCAGTATACATGATTTAACTATAGTTAGATAGTTCAGTGTTGGGATTCTGATCGCGAACTATCTCGACATCGATAAACTGACCAGCGATATACTGTCTACGTTGGACGCCTGTACGGATACAATATTTGTGAGAGAGAATTTGTGTAAATGTCTATTTTCGGAATAATAATTTCTCAATGAACTTTTTATATCTAGCAGAGATTTGAACCTTTTGAAATGAAGTTGCTGATGTGCTCAATTGCCTTTTTAGGTGTCAGTTCATCGACTGGTCGTCAACGGTAGCTATTTTGCGGTGACCGATAGTTTGGAAAGTCAAATAAATGTAAATTTTCTCAATTTTACTCTCAATAAAAAAAGTCTCCGTACGATGCTGTTTCGTGAATATAATCTATTATGGCGTCTTTATTAGTTAAGTTTTCA